>QXVZ01011335.1:0-12172 GCA_008931825.1 Phallusia fumigata | reverse complement strand
CACTCGGATCTTGTAATCCGTCACTTGCTCTTCCATAACGCGGACGTTCGCCTCCGCACGTGACTACACGGAACAATGAGATCATGTTTGTGACGTCATATTAATAAACGCGTTTCAGGTTTTGCTTTTTGTTAATAATGCTTTTTGTAACTAGCAGTTTATAACGCTCTTTTACGAATTAGCAAAAAAACGAGAAGAAGATTGCTATAACAGCATACTTGGTGACGTAATGTTAGTATTGTTGATGCTTACATTTGGTGATCATATTGTACGACAAAATATTAGACGCTTGTTTTAGTAAGTGAAGGCACCTACGCTACTTATTGCCTTTAAAATGTTTCTGAAACGCATTGACGTCACGTTTTATGACGTGGTACTTTTAGTCATGTCGTCACATGTAATAACTTTTGATGAAAGTGCGAACGCCACGGGAGCGTTTTAAACAATTTTACTCGAGAAGATTTGAAACCTAAACAAAAAAACGCGCTCATCGGAGCGTGACGTAAACCGACCAATCACCTTCATCTTGCTGATCTCCTCCAGTTGCGAGCTGACGTCATCGAGCTCCATCTGGAGTTGTGTTCGGTCTTTCTCGACCTTGTTCTTCACGCGGACAAGGTTTTCAACCTGCTCGACCAGTTCGACGACGGTGTCCTGGTGCTTCTTCTTCATCTGACTGATCGTCGCGTCACTCTGCATCACCGATTCCTCGTAATCGCGACGAAGCTTGATGTAATCCGACTCGCGACGCTTGATCAGCTCGATCTGGGAAAACGTTTAATTGCATTTTGCAGTTTGTTAGGGGGTTGCGTAACAAAATTACATCAATTTTAGGTAAAACGACAAATTAGTGGCAAAAATGTCCAATTTTTTCAGCTACAATCACAAATGAGTTACAAAGGGTCCCCTATGTTTGGTACGACAGTAGAACGACAAATCTGTCATAAAAATGCACAATTTTTAACAAATGAGTTAAAAAATGTCCCATATAAGCGACAAAGGGAATTGACCTGTTTCAAACTGAATGTGAAAAGGTTGCTTAGATCTTTTCACCAATATCGCACTATATACCGATTTTTGTCAACAACAGTCGTTTATTTTACACTGGGCTCAAATAACCTTACAGATCCCAGACTCATTAGTAACCCCTACTTGTTAAACATTCAATAGACAGCAGTGCTTCACAAACTCATTATGACTACCGCTTTTATACTTTATACAGAACCTCCCAGGCAAAAGCAGGAACAAGCATCACTTCGGGTCCATTTACATACAATATACAGTTGTAATAATCAACTATTTCCACCTCTAGCAGTAATCGAACTTACCTGTGCAGCAGTTGCACCACCAGCTTCCTCGAGTTGCTCACCAAGGTGGTCAAGTTCACGGACAAGTTCGTTCCTGTTCTTCTCGATTTTGCTTCTTGCCATTCTCTCCATCTCGAGTTCGCTCTCGGAATCCTCGATACGAGCCTTAAGCAGTAAGTTTGCAAATTAGTAGAGTTTCTAACAGGCTGCACAGAAACTGTTGGCAGGATTTGAAAACTGGCGCAAAACAAAGTTTTCCATGCGTGTTTTAATGCAATGGGTAATTGTCTATTGGAAATTATATAACTTCCGTGTATTGAAATCTATCGAAATTTCGTTTTTGAATTCACATATATCACCTGGAGTTCCTTAACTTTCCTGGTGAGTTGAACACATTGGTTTTGTTCGTCCTCAACTCGCCCGTTCAACTGGTTGATCTCGAAGTCTTTCCTGTGATTACGATATCCCAATTAACAAAAACTCCGAGCAAATTAGAAGCAAATTTTTAGCTTTAATTAACAAGTCTATAGCGCCGGTATTAAACCATTGTATTGCCACTGTATGCCAAGATGGTAACTGTTTTTTGAGGTTTTATGTATACGAGCAAACTGTCCAGCGGTAGGGTTCGAACTCACAACATCACTTAACGTGGGTTGGTTCGTGACCACAGTTCTCCAGGGCAAGGAAAGGCGTATTTGGGGTTTCAATTTTTTTTAAATTCCTTGTGGACGGGGCCTATGAGATGGAGAACCAGCGGGTACATTGTGTGGGGGCCCGAGAGACAGACGACCGACGAACCAACAATAAATGGGCATTTTTAGAAGTTCAATGTACAATAAATCAATTAGCCTAAATTTGCATTTTAACTTTAAATGTTTTCGCGGACACTATGGCCCCAACATGGTTTGTACCTACTGAAAGATTTTTCGTGTAGAATATGGTTATGTGTGTTGCCACAAAAGTTAAAGAATAATTTCATTGACGTACTTGCGAAGGGCGTCCTCAAGTGTTGACTTGTCCTTCTCAAGATCAGTGATGGTGTCGTTGGCGTTGCGAAGATCGTTCTCCAGCTTCCTCTTGGATTTCTCGAGGTCGTTCTTGTGCTTGCGCTCCTGCTCCAAGCTGTCCTCGACCTGAGTGAAAAGGTTGAGCGTTAACAGATGAGTTTACTTAAGTACAAACTGTTGTCAACACAAGGCGAAGTTTGAAACAATAAACATTTGGGTTGGGTGAGCGACCATTTTTGATAATGAGTGGCCATCATGAGTGACCATCTTGATTTGTGTTTCAAGTGACGTTGTGCAGCCAACGAGTCATACTTTTAGCATAAAAATTAGAAAACGGAGCATAAGTTTTCTGTTCCTGGACTTACATCTTCGACTTGTTGTTCCAACTTGGTCTTCAGCTTGCTCAGATGATTAGCTTTGTCTTCCATGGCCTGCAGATCCTCCAAAGTCTGCTGGTTGACCTGGTCGAGCTGCTTCTTCTCCTTGTTCAGTCTGCTGATACTTTCCTCGCGCTGTTCAAGGTCGACCGAGAGACCGCGAAGTTTCAGCTCAAGACCCTTAAAAAATTAGGAACAAAATTACATTTGGTATGGATGCGAAGTAGAATACTGAATCATGTGGATTAAACTGTGTCGTTTTCAATTCTGCCATTGATATTAGGTAATAGGGGTCAATATTATTTTGTCCATTAAATGGCCAAAATAATAGGGTTTTAATTTGATTTGGCAACCCAAGTCCCGCTTAAAGGACTTGCGAACCTGTATACTAATAACTGCACGAAATAACAACACCTACTTTCTAAACAAATATCCAAAGTTTGTCACCACTCAACTTTAGACTTAGATTGTCAAGGGAAGTTAAGTTAGCAAACCAAACTTGTCTAACAACTACACTCTCAAAATTTGATTTTTTCTATGAGCCCAAATCTATGTTGTTAAAGCAACAACTGTCCAGTCTTGTGAAATCCAGACAATATCACCGGTCACAAACAAACCTGCTTGTCCTTATCGAGTCTGTTGATGTTGCTCTCAGCTTCCTCGATGTCATGAGTGAGATCTTCCACTTGACGATCCAACTTCTTCTTGGCGGCTGAGAGTTGTTCGTTGTTCGCCTCCTCCTCCTCCAAGCGCTCCGAGAGGTCAGCCACCTGTCACGTCATAACCAAACGTCAGTGACGTCATATAAGTTTCCGGTGATGAGTATAAATTATCGAAAAAATTAGATAAAAGATTTTGCGTGTGAAAAATAAGTGACTCTCAACATAGGCAAGATGCGACGTCACTATTACGTATCCATCGCGTCATCGAAATAAACACAGTACAAGAGATTAGGGCTCTCGATTAGGCAATAACGTTAAAGTATGTCGTCACAAGCGCATCCATGACGTTTTTTTAAACACTGTTGAGTTTTGCTAATAAATTGTGATTTAAACGTGTGGATAAAAAGAAGATCGACTTGTAAAGATGAAACGATTCTTCGAAGCAATGTATTTCGTTGTACCTGGTTCTCAAGGTCCTGCTTGTTCTTGACAAGTTGCTCGTTTCGCTCTTCAGCATCTGCCAAGTTGTCTTGCTCCTGTGAAAAACATTAAAACATTTAGAATTTAGATTTTTGTTCGGGGCAAGTTCTTCTGATAGGCCTCAATTGTTATGGAGACAATATTCAAAATAGAGCACGTTATTTGTTTTTAGTTGTCAAAAACCCAGAACCTAGAAATCAATCCAAAGGGTACTGCTTCCGTCAACATTTTTACATACAAGCTATACCGTAGAACATAACAATGATTTTACAGTGGGACTAATGTTGCCTGGAAAAATCTATGCCACAAAAAAGGTGTTTTAACAGTCATAAGCTTTTCCGACCATCACAACACTACGATCGTAGTTGCTTTGGCAAACAGACGTGTGAAGAACACTGTGAGATATTATAAAGCTGAAGACAAACCTCGAAACACAAGCGATATTGTTGCATCGGGGGTAACCTAGAATTGATCGACTCGCTAACAATTTCTTCCTCTACCAATGGTTCATCCACTGTCGGTTCGCTACCGTTAACTAACTCACTGAGACTTTCCACCAAATTCTGCCGACTTGGCAGCTTCGTTTCCCCGGGGTCGCTTGTAGAATCGCCTAATCTACTGCGACTCTTATTACTGGCGGAAGAACTACAGTCGTTCATGAGCCATGACGTCACACTTTCATGGGCACCGTTCGTTGTGACCTCATACCCTTCGTCTGTGACGTCACTTCGCTGGGATCTCTCGCTTTTCAATTCAATCTCCTCGTCTTCAAACGTCATACTGTCCACGTCGTCGCTTGTATAACGATTACGTAATTCCAATAACTTGCCACTTCGCTGACTGTTCATCAACGAGTAACGACGCGTCACACTAACGTCATCATTGACGTCATGAGAGCGTGGGCTTTCCACATGTCGTTCCATGTTGTCGGAGTGCCTAGGCGAGTACGTCGAATCGACGTCATTGCTGTGACGTAAACTATTCGCAGGTGATGACGTACTTCCTGTGTTGGCGGATAATCTCTTTACGTCACGTGACGCTCGACTTCTCCGCACAGTTGTCACTTCAACTTCGCTCGACTGCGTCACCGTGATGACGTCGTGTACGCTACTTGTGACGCCGACAACGGTATTTGTGACGTCATACGATTTGCTCTCTTCGACGTCCTTGGGGTTTATAGTACTTCGATTTCTTGCGCGACGCCGAACTGGTAACCTGTTAGCGTCATCAGACATTGTGACGTCACAAAACTTAGACAGACACAAAAATCAACGTTTTCAAATAACCATGAGCTGGAACACTCAAATCCTTCAAAATCTAGAGGTAGAAAAACCGGCTTTCGTAACCCTTAGTCAAAGAACCTGTGTTACTTTTCAGCCAGCAAAAAAACTGCAAAGTCCCCTATCCTCCCAGCGCAAGCGGGATGTGCTGTAACAAAAACTAAGCCCTGCCAAGACTATTACAAGCGATCATATAAAACCGGAAAAGTTATACCCGTGAAGGCAAACATCACTAAAACTACAAAAGCGCTTCACACTGAAACTACGCCGTTCTGTGTGTGGGAGCATCGTGCTTGCGAAGACCCGAACAATTATTCAACTTCTCAAATATTAACTTAACCATGTCGAGCACACAGAGCCTCGATGGGCCGCGAGTCGAAAACGCAAACAGTGAAAAGTTTACGAGTCTGACAGGTGAAAATATTGTCGCGTTTACATCGGGATAAATCCTTTTATCTCGAGGGTTGTAAGTTTGCGTTGGTCAGCATCTCCTAACTGCGCCGGGACGTTTAAATGCGGGATGTTTTCGGTGTTTGGTTTGGCTTTGCGCTTTAATGTTAATATTTGAACTTTGTTTCTGTTATTTGTTCGTGTTTGTGCGTTGTTGTTTCGCGCTTGGGCCTCCAGTCAGATCCGTTTTGTCGAAAGAAAAAACATCGTAACCCATTGTGCACAAAAGGCGTTTCGTCCTTCTTTTTGTCATTTTTGCCACAAGAAGCTAAACTCATCGAACGCAGTAAATAGAGGGAACCTGTCATAGACATAACTCGCGTATTTTACAAATCCAAGTTATAGTTACCAATCAATTTAATAGCCAATGCCACATGCAAGGATAAGAATTTCAAACCGATGTTGTTGTGTTAAAGAGTGGCCCAAACACTCAAGGGAGTTTTCCATATCCCTGCATACTAATTAGATTTTGAACAAAATGAAAAAGCGAGCAGATAATTTTCCAAGTTAATACTTGTGTTCGGCGTTTAACTTCCCAGATAACAAAGCAAACACTTTTACACAAGGCACAATAGTGGGAATTCACGAGAGCGTTTGCTGTAGATTGAAACAAGAACCAAACGCGATTAAAGTGTTTGAAGAGCTGAAGTAAACTATCTCCGCCTCTGGAAAGCAGACAAACATTGTTTAAAGGCCAAGAAAACCGAGCGGCAACCCCTCCAAGTGAGGTTAGAGGTGCAAACGAACCCCTGCTAACAATAAGCAGTATTGTAGTGTAAAAAATCCGCGTTCCTTATTTATTGTGTGTTCAAATGTTAAATGGTAATTGACACATTGTTAGCACTCTTCCATTAAAAGGCAACCGTGTTTTTTTTACTATTGCTTTTTTCCCATAGCGGGACAAGCCCGGGCCAAAGGAGGACATTAAACTACGTAAGTATCGCGTTCTCCTTGAAGGCCCCCTTTGCCGAAAGACTGGACCGGCCCTGACGACAAAACTCGAAATAAACAATTGGCTCAAGTCGCATGTCCTGCGCTGACAGATTTACACCGTTATATACGAGCTACGGTGACAGAGGAGTTGCCGGAACCAATTCGATGTTGACTTGTTTTACTGCAAGGATGACAGTTGTGCGAGGCGAATGGCTCCGAAAAATTCAACGCGAAGTTTTTTAAACGGCGGTTTTGCCGGCGTCTGTTTCGTTTAAGCATTTGTTTTCAAACCTCAACGTAACGACGCCTGCGGATACTACACCCTATACACCAATTCGCTGCAAAGAGAAAAGTGTCTAAACGTACTATCACTGCCACTTATNGGTTATGATGTCATTGCTAATATGACGTCACCTCATGACATCGTGGGTTAAATCGTGACGTACCTTGGTGTAGAGTCTCCACCACTGCCAGTCGCGGAACTGCAAGAACTTACGGATGTTGCGTTGGATGGCGCGCGCTGCACGTCTGTGACGTAATAAAGGGGAGTTGAAGATACGTCATAGATAGCGTCACAAACAAATGTCACTTACTGTCGCTCGAGCATCTTCTTGAATTCGATTCTCATCAGTTTTCCTCTGGCACGTGATTGCATCTTCGTCACGATGATGGAAAGGATTTCGTCACGTTTGTCTTCAAGATCAGCGAGGACTCCTGCTTTGAAGAAGATCTGGAAACAAATAACTTTGTGAAAAAAGGTTATCACGACGGGGGCTTTATACACGTCTGTGTGCTAATATTTTAAAACCAAATATTTTGTGGCTGATGTTCACTACACTGAATAAATTTGTAAACATTTCGTCATTGTACCTTGGTGTGCCCGATCTTGTACAGAGCAAGGTCAAGTTCAACGTGGGACACGATCGTCTCAGTCGCTTTCTTGCTGTCCACCATGTTTGCAACCAACTTCGCCGCAAGAACCTGGTACCTATGTCATTAGAAAACGTCATTAAGTACGTCACAGTAGATAATTGATGACATCTCAATGTATGCCTGTAGATTTTTTTGGTAGCAACTTGCTGCTTTGACAAGACAAATTATCCGTGCCACACAACTAAGTACCTTTAATACGTCACAAGTAGTGAGATCGAGCATAAAAGTTTGATGATTTTTTTTATATCTGACAAAGAAACAATTAGCCCCTCGCCAATGACGTCATATCCACTTACGTCAAACATTGTTAGCCCCCCCGCCAATGACGTCATATTCACTTACGTCAAACATATAACATATCAATATGGTTCACCTCTGCTTGAACTCGGGGTACGGAAGTCTGTTGGGAAATCCCTTGCGGCAAATACGGATTCCTTCGAGCACACCGTTGCATTTCAGCTGGGCCAACACCAAGTCTACGAAGCAAAAACGCTAGGGTCAGAACGGTTAAGATAATCCAAGGCCTCAAGTTCTTGTTCCTTAGCCCCTAGAGAAACTTATAAGGAGAATTTAAAATTAAGTTTACAGCTGCGTTTGTAAAAGTGGTATATAGTCCAAACCTCATTGAACGCGTATCGTTGGCAGTAAGGCAAGGAGTACAGTTTCTTTCGCAAATTATAAAAGTCCAACAGTATCACAAAGAAACAACAACACAATCGCACATCGTTTTTTCCAAACATAAATTTCTAAATTATTAACCGAAGTTGCGCCTTTAAGCAGTGGCATTAGAGACTGTTTTTTTTTTTCTGGAAAGCAATACATTTGCTCACTGATATACTGCCATCGCCAAAAACTCTTCAGAGACAAGCCTTAACAGTCAGCACCCGAACTTAACCAAACCAAAAGTTTAGGAAGGACCAGAAAAAAATTGTCACTTACGTGCATCCATGACTCCGGACTGTTTCATCTCGTTGGGAATGATGCAACGCACAAAGTGGGGCTTGGTGTTACGAAGGTTGGTCATCAGCTTGTTCAGTTGTTCCTTGGGGGATAAATTGCGTAAAATTATTAGTGGCTGAGAAAAACTTTCCGAAACGGCATTCAAGATTATTCAAATTGGTCTTAGCACTCATTTCGATCATGTTGGACGAATTTGGAAAGTAAATTTGTTTAAAAGATTTTTTGTGAGTGCCAAAAAACCTTTTAAAAGTTTAGGTTTCAATTTAGGTAATTCATTGGTAGTAAATTTTGCTTCTTTGCTTTCTTTGCAAGTTGTCACAACTTTATTTGATAATAGCGGCGAATTTGCGACCAACATACCAGCTTTAAAAGCAAAAACTCAAACTTTAATACTTTTATGTCTTTTTAACACAAAAACGTTTCAGGGGGTGAAGTATTTACCCTGTAAAGAGCTGAAACGGTCTGGAAGCTTCCTCCCTTCTTCTTCTTCTTACCGCCACCTGAGGAAGACACAGAGTTGTTAAAAAATGTCGCAAGAAAATTGCCTTTTGCGCTCAGAACGTCGAGTAATTTTGAACATTGATCAGGTTTGCACATAAAGTTATGTAACCTACTGTATTTTATTAGAAACTAGTTTTGTATGTTGGCAGGGAACTTCGGCCAATAAAGCCAAAGATAACATGAAAAAACGATGTTAACATAAATTGTTCCCTTCCTAAAATAAAATAAATAGCGAACCTAAAATAAAAATCGAGTAGGTTGTACAGACAGCTCACGACATAAACAAATCGATTTATGACGTCAAAACCGCAAGCCGGCGGCATGTGGGGAGGAGGGGCCGCCATCCTAATATGGAGTGCGACCGAGCGAGCATGAACGTAGCAGCTGCGTTACGCGCGATGCAATTACCCCACAGTTGGCGCTGCGGGAAGGAATCGCGCGGTTGCTAGGATACGTTCACGTGACACAGGATCGATTGGTGATTGGCGGACAATGACGTTAGGGTTGAGTTTATTTAGACTGTTACATTGCGATGTACGAAAAATTGATTTACTTGGTTGGTGAATACAGTATAAGATACTTAACAGCACTTGTGTTTAAATGTAAAACCGTAAATTGCCTCCCTAAGATCACAACATGAATATTCGACAGTGCAATTTTAATGCCCTAGTTGCGTTCCAAAGGAAAAGCGTCAAAAAGGTGGCTTATTGTAAGGGTTTCCCCCAAAGTGTTTTATTTTCGCATCTAACCACCCTGGAAACACGCATTGTTGGACTCGAAACTGTGTGTTGCACTTTTCTACCTACACCTATGGACACGTATGCGTATAAAAGTGAGAACAGCTATATATATGTCCCACTTTCAAACCTAAAACCGGTTTAAGTCACTCGAAAAGACGTGCAGTAGAAGTTCTTACCCTCATCTTTAACTTCAGGGAAGAGACCCGCCATCAGTTTGTTTGTAGATTTCCTGAACAAAGCCAAGACGCTTTCGTTCAACGGATCCTTGTTCTTGTTCAACCAACCGTCCACGTTGTAGTCCACCTACGTCAAATAAATAAGTGTGTGTGTGACGTCATATTGTGTGTGGCCTTATGATGTCACTAAAACGATGTGGAAGTAGTTGTTTAAAGGTGAGAATATTACCTTCACAAAGTAAACTTTTGCAGTTGTTTCTTGACTCCGACCGGCCCATTAAGGCTGATTTGCAATTACAAAATGAAACATATTTTATTGAATAAATGCTGTATTTTTGTAAGGCCAATGCACTTTGTCATTGCTTTGCTATAACACACATTCTCACCAGCTTGTCAAAACAACTGCTATTTGCGACCCTCCACATCGTTCTATGTTTCTCATTTGGCCCCATGAAAAAATTGCCCATCCCTGCTATACAGATGCCATTTCAATAGCAGGCTACATTTTAGCCCGCACTCCGCAGCTTGTGAAAGTTGGGACTGGTTGAGGGNTTTTTTTTTTTCTGGAAAGCAATACATTTGCTCACTGATATACTGCCATCGCCAAAAACTCTTCAGAGACAAGCCTTAACAGTCAGCACCCGAACTTAACCAAACCAAAAGTTTAGGAAGGACCAGAAAAAAATTGTCACTTACGTGCATCCATGACTCCGGACTGTTTCATCTCGTTGGGAATGATGCAACGCACAAAGTGGGGCTTGGTGTTACGAAGGTTGGTCATCAGCTTGTTCAGTTGTTCCTTGGGGGATAAATTGCGTAAAATTATTAGTGGCTGAGAAAAACTTTCCGAAACGGCATTCAAGATTATTCAAATTGGTCTTAGCACTCATTTCGATCATGTTGGACGAATTTGGAAAGTAAATTTGTTTAAAAGATTTTTTGTGAGTGCCAAAAAACCTTTTAAAAGTTTAGGTTTCAATTTAGGTAATTCATTGGTAGTAAATTTTGCTTCTTTGCTTTCTTTGCAAGTTGTCACAACTTTATTTGATAATAGCGGCGAATTTGCGACCAACATACCAGCTTTAAAAGCAAAAACTCAAACTTTAATACTTTTATGTCTTTTTAACACAAAAACGTTTCAGGGGGTGAAGTATTTACCCTGTAAAGAGCTGAAACGGTCTGGAAGCTTCCTCCCTTCTTCTTCTTCTTACCGCCACCTGAGGAAGACACAGAGTTGTTAAAAAATGTCGCAAGAAAATTGCCTTTTGCGCTCAGAACGTCGAGTAATTTTGAACATTGATCAGGTTTGCACATAAAGTTATGTAACCTACTGTATTTTATTAGAAACTAGTTTTGTATGTTGGCAGGGAACTTTGGCCAATAAAGCCAAAGATAACATGAAAAAAACGATGTTAACATAAATTGTTCCCTTCCCAAAATAAAATAAACAGCAACCCTAAATAAGAATCGAGAAGGCTGTATATACACCTCACGACATAAACAAATCGATTTATGACGTCAAAACCGCAAGCCGGCGGCATGTGGGGAGGAGGGGCCGCCATCCTAATATGGAGTGTGACCGCGCGAGCATGAACGTAGCAGCTGCGTTACGCGCGATGCAATTACCCCACAGTTGGCGCTGCGGGAAGGAATCGCGCGGTTGCTAGGATACGTTCACGTGACACAGGATCGATTGGTGATTGGCGGACAATGACGTTAGGGTTGAGTTTATTTAGACTGTTACATTGCGATGTACGAAAAATTGATTTACTTGGTTGGTGAATACAGTATAAGATACTTAACAGCACTTGTGTTTAAATGTAAAACCGTAAATTGCCTCCCTAAGATCACAACATGAATATTCGACAGTGCAATTTTAATGCCCTAGTTGCGTTCCAAAGGAAAAGCGTCAAAAAGGTGGCTTATTGTAAGGGTTTCCCCCAAAGTGTTTTATTTTCGCATCTAACCACCCTGGAAACACGCATTGTTGGACTCGAAACTGTGTGTTGCACTTTTCTACCTACACCTATGGACACGTATGCGTATAAAAGTGAGAACAGCTATATATATGTCCCACTTTCAAACCTAAAACCGGTTTAAGTCACTCGAAAAGACGTGCAGTAGAAGTTCTTACCCTCATCTTTAACTTCAGGGAAGAGACCCGCCATCAGTTTGTTTGTAGATTTCCTGAACAAAGCCAAGACGCTTTCGTTCAACGGATCCTTGTTCTTGTTCAACCAACCGTCCACGTTGTAGTCCACCTACGTCAAATAAATAAGTGTGTGTGTGACGTCATATTGTGTGTGGCCTTATGATGTCACTAAAACGATGTGGAAGTAGTTGTTTAAAGGTGAGAATATTACCTT
>QXVZ01011326.1:0-10160 GCA_008931825.1 Phallusia fumigata | reverse complement strand
AAGTTTTACCTGAAAATTATTAAAACTGCTACTTGTGTCCACATCGTTTCAAGCACAAACCCGTATATGCTGCTGCACAGAGACTCCAGTACACCCCAATTATCGCTGTTGGTTCAGTTAAGGTGAATGTTGGTTTTGGCATCTTCCATTCGAATTCCTCTCAAAACCGTTTCATTGTTGGACATATTATCGAATTATTTCGTATGGGACGAAGCCTTACGGAGAGCTTTCGACATTTTTTTCCGCTTTTGTAGTTGATAGAAATGTAATGAGGATACTGGGACCTGAAATGTGAACCTGTAGCCGTAGGTTTCGGTTCTGTACATATGAATTGCTGGTAAAAATCGACTTGGTAAACGCGTTCTTTGAATTCCATTTCACCTGTGTAAAAATTAACCCCATATCGCCACGTTTTGTGTTGGAGGTTTTTCTAAACATAAGTTTCCCCAATTAAAAACATACCTGCCAGAGAACTTGTACATAGTAAATACATTTTTTTGTAAACGGTGCGATCGCTGTTGTCATCATCAGTTTACATTCACTATAAAATGGGGGTATGTGTTAAATTGGGCTTTTTTCAAGGCCGTATCTTGTGTTCCAAGTCCCCTTATTTTTGGCACATGCTGTTTTTTACATTCGCAGGGCCAAACTTTTTATAACCCAAACGAACTACATACATAGCCCAAACAAATGCACTTTTGTGTGCAAAAGCATGCAACAAGCCTTACCAAATCTTTGCCAGTATCTCAATTCTCAACCATCTGCATATATTTCAACAGCCCCACGCAGTGTACGCGAAAGACGTTCTGGACATCGAGCAATTCTCAACGGTCAAGGGTGTCACCATCGAACCCAAGGACAGCGACTTCTACGCCAAGTTCGCCACCGGCTCGGTGTCCATTCCCTGGCAGAATGAGGTAAAGCTACGTGTGGTATCGGTTTTTGTGATCATTGCCTAACAAGCAGATGCTGTCGTGTGATATCGAAGTTGTGTCGTGGCATTGATGGTTTTGTTGATAACGGGCTTTTTATGTGATTTTAAACCAGTGGTGCCCAACTGGTGAGGAATTTTATGAGTTAGGGGAAGGAATTTCCATATTACAGTTGAACTATTCATTATAAGTGTGGTATTTCTTTTTAAGCAGACCAACTGATTCAAACCTTTTAACATTACTTTATATCTTTTTTAGTAGGGAAGGAATGAAAAGTGTAATAATAAGCAAAGAGGGATGCACGAAAAAAGGTTGGGAACCACTGCTTTAAAGGGTGGTTGTGCTGTTGACTGTACACCAAGGGGCATAGTTTGGTTGCCACAATGTATAAGGTTAAAATCTTCAAGCGCTGTAAGGTTACAAGTCACAGGCCCCCAGTAGAGTAGTTTGCAGCGGCGTTGGTTTCAAAACAAACATACGATGCACAAAACAAATGCAACGTCATATCCCACAACGTCGAAATCGGCAACACGCATCACACCCGCATGAACTGTTACCACCTATTACTCCGGGCATTCAGTGTCATGCATTGCTCATATGGTTTGTGGCTTGACCAGAGGACTATGAATTGTGAATTCGTGGCGTAATGTGAGGTGTGCATTGACGTTGCCACTTCCTAAAGGGGAACTGTGGTAAGGCTGCTTGTTGATTTAGCGTTATCAAAGCGGGTCCTTTCACAATCGACGACCCCTTGTTCCTTGGCTTGTAAAACACGTTTGGAAGCTTTACTTTGAACGCAACGGTGGCATGACGGTCGAACGGAGCTGTTTTAGGCCCAAGGTCTGATCGGAACGCCAGGAAACTATTTATAGGCGCAAAACAATTCCGTGTTCTTTAACTTGACACCACCGTTACGCTGTCAATGAACTGTGACGTTTGCGTACATGGGGGCTTTGCGCTCTGAGACTACTGAATATTTGGCGAACTTGTATGTGTTTACACGGAAGAGGTGGATTCAAAAATACAAAGCAATACTTTGTGTCTTTATCGGCCAACCGCATGTTTTTTGCCTGAAATATTTTTTACATAGGATTGGTTAAGCACATAATTCACGGTTTATAATAATCTCAATGAGGAGATACAAGCCAGTACTTGTGCGTAAAACATTTTCTGAAACAACAGCGTTGGACGAAACGTAGCAAATTTTACACATAAGTACTGGCCTGTATCTCCTTATCTTCTCGCACATAAAAACCTATTTTCTAAACCTCGCGTTTTATCCTTTAGCAGAATTCTTTTGGTACCTAGAACCGTAAGTTTTCAGAATAAGATGCCCAGATAACCTTTAACAGAACCTGAAAACATTAATGGAAATATAAATTGACTTGGAAATTTCGAATGAAACGTTTGCAGTTCGTATGAATCGCTTAAACCCACAGTGGTGATCAGGCAATCGCTTGGATGGGATGTTTATTGATCGAATCTGTGTTCCAACTACTAACAATCGGCTTTTGACGCCGCAAAGCCTGTATTTGTCATTCTGCAATCGATGCAAATGGGAATTTGTCTGTGCGAGGGTCAGCAGTCAACCACCCTTGATAGAAGTAACGGTTACGTTGCATAGTTTGTTTGGCAGAACCACTTCCTTTAATGTTTGGAAAAATGTTGTGGATGTGTATAAATATGTTGGTAACGCCAGGAAGGTAAAAATGACTGCAAAAACAAAAAAGCGCTAAAAGTGACGGCTCTTTGACTGGGAGTTACAAAATAGTTTCCAACCATAAACGGGTATTTATCAGTTTCAAGCAAGTTGCCCTTATAAACAATCCAGTAAAATTTCACATAAATTCTTGCGACTTTCAATGTTTTATTTACCGTGTTCACATGCAAAATTGGGTGAAAATTTGATGTCTCTGATTTCGGTTCAAACCGGTTCGGATATTCGGTAGGAGGCCCAACCGGTTTTAACTTGAATATTCCGGCAAAAACCGCCCAAATACGGAAATAATGCGCATTTTTTCCGAAAAATGAGGACAGCTATAGCCTTCCATCTAACTAAGTGTAACTTTTCTACATACCTGTGACTTCAACTTCTCTAACAAGAACCTTGGCTTCCACAGGTCTGTGAAACTTCCGTGTTCAAGGACCTCAACGTGTTCTCAGAGGACGGTGGCCCCACAGCTGACCTGATACCATACGATGAGCAAACCAACCCAAACAAAAAGGGCTTATTCAGTCGTCTCTTTGGTCGGCAGGTCAGTAACGAAAACCACACCAGCACGTCCTGCATGTTTTGATCACAGCAGCTTGCTTTTGCATTCTGTCGTTGTCGTGTGTTGCGCTCTTTGATCGAAAGTCGTGGATGGTGGGGGTAGTTTGTGTATTACCGGCGTCGACAAAAAAACCGTTGCGTTTTTGAACAAATAGCCTAAATGTTTACAAAGTTTCATTTCCATTTTAGGGATTCATGAAATAAAGTGTTGCTGACAGACATTGTATGAATTTATGAAGGCCATTGTGGCAAATGTATTTTGCTTACCGATGTTTTAAATTAGGAATTTGTTTTTGCCAACGTTCGTAGTAGTTTCCTAAACGCTTTCTCTGCTACTTACCTTTCAGTCCCGTAAATCAAGGTAACAATACACTCCACATGGTGCAATCAGCCTTGTGCCTCAAGCCCCGTGCAAAAACCGTTGCTTCGCGACCTTTGCCCTTGCGGTTACGGTTCCGCTGAAAAACGCACACTCATTCGTTTTGTGCAAGTTTTTTCTCCGCGCCATAAAAAGCGGCCCCTTAAAATCGACGCCAAACAGCTTTTCGCGTAACCGAACGCGCGCGACGCCCCCTGTGACGAAACGAGCGCGGCACTGTTACCTGCAAACTACGTCAGCAAATGTTTGCCGTGACGCACTACCCGCCCCTGTGACTTCATACATGGCACAAAGCGGCGCGAAGTAGGTGAATCGGATGACGCAGAACCAACCCGCAGTCGCCGCTTCTTGCCCGTTAAAATTAACGAGTTACTAGAAAATCGAGATTCCTATACCAGGTAGGCGACGTTCTGGGTGCTTGTTTACGCGCGTTTTGCTGCTTAAAACCGCAAGGGTCCGTTACTTTTAGAGGCTAGCGCTTGTTTTGGCTTAAATGTGAGAATTTGGCTGAGGGTTTGGGAGTGGTCCTGGAGTGTGGCATATGTTGCCTCTGTATTCATAAAGCCACATTTGTAAGATTGGTGTTTGTAGGTTTGTGGTTCAAATCCCAGGTTGATATGGTGTTTTTCTCAGCAAAAAACTTGGCTTATTGCTGCAAGCACGTGAACGCGCGCACTAATTGTTGGCCAAATTTAATTTTTTTACCAGCAACCGATGATAGAATACAACAAGCAAACTTGTAAATGTCGCCTCTGATTACTCACGTGTTTTTATTGAATCTGCGCTGACTGTCTGTGAACTTTGACCGCGTCTGCAGGACAAACATGACAACGTCGTCTGCGTTGACCCGCCCGGCAGGTGTTTCGCGTAAAGTTAGTTTCCAAAGTAATTTTCGCTGAGTCTTTTCGCTAAAATCAGAACTTTCCACCCACCTGGTCATGCAAAAACCCTGTACGTTTTCGACTGTGCCAGTTGTTGCACCAAACAAAGTAACAAAAATTAAAACCTAAGGACCCGACGGCAATAGCAATGCGTCGCAGATAATGGTAGTGTCAAATAAAATAATATTCTTCGCTTTAAGCTTCCGCCGTGGTATATTAATCTGGTTTTAAAAAAAGTATGGGAAATTATCCAGGTGATGCCTACAAACTTAGCGCCTCAGTAGTTTTTAGGGCGATAAGGTTGATCATTCTAAGCGACTGACTCCATATATTTCGTTTGGTTAGAACAAAAATTAACAAAATACGTTAAATAGCTTTAACCTTCAGAACAAAAAATCGCTTTAACCTTTCGCCGTGGGATATCAATTTGGTTTTAAAAAAGTATGGGAATTTTTTCTGATGCAATTAAGAGTTAAAACGTCCACAGCCTTAGCGCCTTGTTATTTGTTCAGTAGTTTATTAGGCCGAAAACGGTAGATAACTCTGAGCNGCCTCCGACCTTACTCTCCACGCGTTCGTTTTGCATCGCCCCAGCATTTTCCTTTATTACGTAATAAACTGATCATTCTCTGCTCCACCAGTCGAGGGGAATTGCCCCAGTATTGTAGTGTATATTTCCTTGTGTTCTACCTTTTTCCTCGTTCTCTTTCTCTCCCCCTTTTTCGATTAAGCGCATTCTACTCGGAAAGACAAAGAAACGTTGGCAAAACCCGTCGCTTGTTGTTTTGTGACTATTCAGACTAGAAAAATTCCTAAAATCCCCATGTTTAACTTTAAACACAACTGCCAGAGAGCTTGTGTACAACGAGAAGCTTAAAACCGTAAATTGCGCTTTCTGGCAGTTATTAATTGAAGCTACTCTTCAAGTACGTGTTCTGCGTTCATAAATCCTCATGTAATTTTACCATTTGCAAGCAACAGTGTGTAACTGTGTCGAAGCAGCTGTCCCGAACCTTAATTAAACCTTTTGTGAGCAAAAACAGGTTTTCTCTGGCACTTTAAATATTACATCGACGCTTAGAAGTTTAATTGGAAATCGTTGTTCTTTTCAAAATGTGTTACTTCGAAGTTTTGAAATATCTTCGCATGCGTAATTTGTTTGCCGCGGTTAAAATAGGCATGTCAGCCCTTGATAAATCTGACCCATCATTAGTTAAATCATGACTCTGCAATACAAATTCTGTTGTAAACAACCTACAGGTGTCGTACGGTCTGGCCTATGTTGAAAATTCATTCCTGTTTCACGTTGTTGAGCTCTTGTTACGTTTTGTTACCACTCATTGCGTGGCGGATGTCTCAATGTTTACCATTTTGAAACCTTTACATTAGCTCTGAACCAGTAACAATTGCGCCAAGCAAGCAGCTTCTTCGCGAAAAAGTGTGACACTTCGCGCGTGTTATTAACCACCTCTGAGGTCACAAACATTCTGAAGACAACAGCGGCAGTGAACACGTCACAGGTGCCATGGTTGCAAGATTGTGTATTTTCTATTTACAGCAACGAAAGCTTTTTAACGCACAAGTCAAATCGGTGTTTTGATCAGTATCATGGAAAGGTTTTTAGAGTATTCTAGGGGTGTAGTGCAAGGCTTGTTGCGTGGAACCCTGGTGTTCCGGAAAGCACCAACGGGGATTCCATCAGCTGTAAGTCTAATAAGCCATTAAATCATGAAATTATCAACATTAGATGCAGCACACTGAAATAATCCTGTTAAACTACATAGTTTTTATTTGCGGAACGCGTGTTGGTAGAAAGAACATGTTTTTCGTTCTGTGCTGTGTAGTGTACGCTTTATTAAAGGGGGAGTTCCGCAATATTTGCAAAACTACCTCAAAGATTCTGTGTTGCCAAAAAGGTGGAAGATCACTTGTGTAGTGGCAATTTCATGGGTGTCGGATCTCTCTGTGCATGTCTGATACTCGTTATACGTCACCTCAACCACAATAAACCATCATTCACTTGTAGACGTTGCTCTTGCTCCACAACACCCCCGGAATATTCGCAATGCTAAGTATTTTCGGTGCGCTGTTTACCCAGCCTGTTAAATGCGTAATGTCGAATAGAAGCCGGCTCTTAAATGCATTTAACCTACATATATGCAGCAAAGGCGTAAGTCTAAAAAATCTACCGCATTTGGTTTTGTTTTTTTAGAGCAGTGATTCCCAAACTTGGTGGACCCATGCACAATTTCTCGGTTCGTACAGTGTCCGCGAACCAAATACTTTCTGAAAACTTTAGAATCACAAATAAACAACGTAATCATTGCTACATTAAATGCTACAAACCTACTACAAGCATCGACGTACTGACTGAGTAACCTTGATGGGTAAAAAGTCGCTTGTGTACCACTAAAAAGACCTTCAGCGTACCATAGTTTGGGAACCTGTTTTTGGGGTGTTAATAATACTGAATCATTAGGGCTAAATATGTAGATATTACATAACATATACAGTATCCAAAAAAAATTTTGTTTTTTAAACACAAGGACAATAATTACCCCCAGGAAGTACAGAGGGGGCACTAGAAATGGTTGGTGATTTCAAAAGGGCACCGATAAGAAAAAGGGTGAAGGGCCACTACTTTAGAGGCTGATAAATATTCAAATGACTGCGTTTTGTATTTAAAGTTTTTTTTTTTTAAATGGATCAGTAGCCATTTCATTAAAAATTAGATTCCACGCACACGCACACAAGCAAAAAAGTAAGTTCGGTTTATTTCGGCAGCCTTGGGGTTTGGTTTAACACCTAATTTTTCATTGTTAGAGACTCTAAGGAGGACTTTTAGCAAGACAACTTTCAAAATTGAGATCATGGAAGTAGGCTACACACAAACAAACTCTCGTAGTAAAAACAACTCTGTGTGATGTCGAAATGTTAAAATAAAACCTAAATTGCCGATAGACTATACATCTGATTAACATGCCCGACAGGAAAGAATTTAACAATAATTATCTCAATAAAAAAGATTACCAAATAAACAACCTAATGGAAAGCAATATTCATTAATATAAACCCGTTTTCATTAATATAGTCAAACAAAAACGAAGGGGTTGCTATTAAAATGATGGCGCAAGTTATGCAGCGCAAAAAGAAGTTTGGGCAACAAAAATAATTTAAGGATGCGGTTCCGACTGCGGAAATATTCCCCACGTTCCAAGCACTGAGTGGTTAACGGAAAGGTAAGAGGAGTTCAAATGACAACTGTAAGCTACATCACTAGTATCAAACTGCTGAGCCAGGGTTATCACTCTTGACTTCCGGATCACACTCGAACCTCAGCTGTCAATCAAACGCACACCCGAACCCACCTACAGTTTCCTGACTCAGCAGCTCTAAGGCGATCTATTGAAACTCGGACGCACGTCAAATGACCCAGCGCTTCTTCCTGAGCCGAACTATGTAAAGTGGGCCAAACCATCATGAAGCTGAATGCAAGGTTAATTGACAATACGGTACGTTGATACGAGACGGTACGCAGCAATTATTAAAAGGTACGGTACGCAACGTCGTACGTGGTACGTACACACAAATACAATGGATGGCAGAACGGTACCGTGGGCCCTTCGAAACGAAGTTCGTACAAGTCAATACGTACCGTACCCTACCTACAGCCATCCTTGGATGAGTGTAGGGTTGTCAACTTTGTTGAGCTAAAGGATTGATATTTTATCATGTCTTGAAAACACACTTCCAATTAATATTTCGATCTGATATGGCACTACTATGAAAAGTTTTCTTACAAAGATTCCATTTACACAAAATTTCGACACAATTTTGTGAAGGACATCACACCATCTTATGTAAAATGCCAGATGTTTGTTTTAGTTTTTTGTGAGTCTCAGTTCAGAAATTGAACCACCAATAAATATTATTTCAAAATAAAGGACAAATAGTGTCATTTCAAATCTCAAAAGGACAAGAACAGATAGAGCTGAATAAAGGACTGCTGGCAACCCCAGCTGGGTGTCAGTTTAAAAACTACGCCGTGTTTGTGATGCTAAAGGTTTGTAACAACTCGTTCTCCAGTTAATCTGTTCTTGTTACTGCAATTTAGAATTAAAGAGGCCAAATTAAAGAGGGGTTCTTCTTTTTTTCTGCTTTTGAACCAAACGGAAAGATCATGCCCCAGTGAGCAGGCAATATTGTTTGCTTCGGTCCAGTGAATATTGTTATGCATGATCGGTCACAGCCCGTCTTGAAAATTAAAAACAGAATGTTGTTGTGTTAAAAATACAATTGAATACATTGCATTTTAACAGGTGGTTAAAGATATCGCCACAAATGTTAAGACTCTGTTACTTGTAAAAACAACTTAAATGACTACCTGCTTGCTAACACCCCAGAACGTCGAAATTTTCGTTTGACGGACCGTCCAATTTTGGCGGTTTTTTTCCAGAGTTTTGCCCCAAAACGATAAGGTTACAAACAAGTCATAACTCGGCTAAAATGACAGCTAGCGCGTTAAAAGTGTGCAAACTTTTTGTTTTGTGTAATTTGAACATGAAAGATGCTAAAATCAAATAATATTTCTTTTAAAATGGCAGTCTAGTCGAGCACTATAGCAGTCGTCATACTAACAAAACTAAACCCCTTAAATCGGTTTCATACAAAGAATTGCTTTCAAATTTAGGTTTAAACAAAAACGCTGAAATTGCAGAAAAAAGGAGAGAAGTTTTGAACCGTGCAAGTATTAGTGTGCTGTGTGTAATGGTGTTTTATTACTTTCATCTATATTTGTGTATTTTGTCAGGTTTAACATTTAATTAGATTTTAACTGGTTGTGGCATACCTGTTAACATTCCAATGCCAATTATTGATATTAAACACATTGTGTCTTTTAGTAGTGAGGATAAGGTAAGATATTGTACATTTTCTTATTATCTAGGTATATTCCAGCAACTAGTTTTATCTATTTTGTCAAAACATAAATAAAAAAATTCATATTCAAGTCAATTTATTTTGCATTTATTATTACTAGTTCACATTTTAACACAATAAATTTGACAAGTACAATTCTGTTTGTAGATTCACAAAGCTGACAATTTGCTGAGGAAAAATGCTCACGGAAAATGGAGGTGTGCAAAAAGTGGCGAGACACAAGCAGTTGTTGTCATGCAACTTGAAAAAGCCACGAGAATCAACAGCATTGATATCGGCAATGATGGATCGGCATTTGTAGAAGTTCTGGTATCAAGATCAAGTAGCCATCAAGATTATCAGGTAAAATGTTCATCAGTGGCGATTGGATTTAGAATTAAATTGTGTAACATCTTTTATTTTAGCCAACGGCAAAGTGGCCACAACTGAAATAATTTTGCATGTCACATGCTAGCTTAGTCGTCAAGTTAAAGCATCAAATACTAACACCACCTTTGTTAATTATCACAGCAATGAGTGCCTATTTTAAAAAAATTAAAATTATTTAAACAAACAATTTAACTGCACTTTTTTACAACATCTTGTGTGGGCTGCATTTAAAGCTTTCGCATGAGATGGTATATTGCGGTCCATTTACCAGAATTTTTAGTTTTAGAACATCTGTGTTTTGTTAAATTTTTCAAAAAATACTTGTTACGGGTTATCTGTTTAACTTAAACAGAAAGTGAGTCGCAATCAGTGATAAAAATAATTGTAGT
>QXVZ01011322.1:0-13656 GCA_008931825.1 Phallusia fumigata | reverse complement strand
TGGCACCAGAATGCAGCATGCTGTGGGGGGAAAGGGGTTGTAATTGCGACAAAAATACACCAATAACGCATTTTTCACATTGAAACAATGTTTACGCAATCCTTTTAATGCAATTCCATAATAACTGCTGATCCAAATCCTACTGACAATCTCATCACATTAGAATTTTTTCTATCTGCGTTGCAAAAATTATTTGACAAATTTGGAAGTTGTTGCGATTTAGACATACTAAAAATATTAAACGTCAGTGGTCAATTACTTTTATTCTGCTACTGTGTGTTGGGACAAGAATATCCGAAGATTTTCATACGTAACTGTTAAAGAGGAAACAAAATTTCCCAATTTTTACTGATTGTTGTCGTTTAGATGGAACTTCTTGATCTATCTTGGAACCAGCTGAGAGATGAAAGTGCTGAGTCATTGGCTCGATGTGTTCACAACATCAAAGTGTTTTATGTTTGAAAAAATCACTTCACAGAAGCAGGGAAGAATCTCATCAGATCAAAGTCGCGAGGAAAAGTTCGGGTCTAAATATGAAGCGAAAACTATCCTTCGATAATTGAATTGAATACAAACATGAAACACGTCAACATGACGTTTATTACCAATTTTGTTATTTGCGCATAACACCGACGACCATAGGTGCCGGACATGGGGTGCAGGTGTTTGCACAAACCTAAAAATCCTTCAGGTAGACTTGCTTATAAATTGTGTCATTTTAACTCAAACGTAATGTTTTTGTATCCTTCACCCATCAACTGTTGCGTTAAGCGTCTGGCAAAATCGCAAAATCAAGTTTTGGGATTTGTACTCGCAAATATTTATTTGTTGAAATGTTAAACTGCTGTAAACCGTTACGATCCTGCGCCTTGAAAGTAGAGCTTCTACGCGTTTTCACAACATTTTTAAAAATCACGCCATTTGAGTCTATAATTAAGTAACATGTCGCCACAATGCATCAAGCGCAACGATCACAAGNATCGTCCAGTTTGCGACGTTAGAACCTCTGCTGACCGAAAGAGGGAGCAATATACAACAGGAAAATTTGTTGAAATGTTGTAAAAATTCTGTTTTACATGTACCACCCGGCCTGTTTGCATGATAACCGCGCAACTGTATGTTTGAAGAACGTGCTTCGTGCCGTCAGGTGTAGCATACTTTAACTGAAAAGATGGATTGTGCAAAGTAACTTGCATAGGTTGAGCGTGTTTGTACCACACAGGCGATAACGTCTAGTTCCGTGTTGTTTGTGTCAGTGTGACAAATCAAGACTGTCCTGCCACAACCGCTTATCTGACAACAGATGGTTTGCATTGGAAGGTGAAGGAAACACACAGAGGACTGTTAAGGTTTGAACCCTTCAAAGTTATATTTGATTCCCCGAAATACGAAAAATGAGCTTGGTATTAACCTGGGGCCAATCGCACCAAATAACTGTTTATTCCTTACTTGCACCTCACATGTTTGTGGACATTTAATCACTTTGTTTTTTTCAGTATTTGATCACCTTCACAAGTTTTCAACACCAAGATTGCTGTGAACTAACAAGTTGTTGTATTAAGTGTGACGCTAGCTGATAATTGGAGCAGTTGACTTATTGCTGCTTGTTTTTGACAGGTGGCAATCCACCCGGGCCAGGAAATGATACTCATCCGAGTTCCTCCGATAGAGTCGAAATTAAGTTGGGCAGGTATTTCCGGCTTGGTGATTGTTTTAGTGCAATTGTGTCGCTACAGTTTCTTTCACCAAGCGAAATAAACTCACCTCAACTCTGGAACCGTTATAAAGCGGAAATTAAAACACAAACGTTTGACCCGATTTTCAAAATATAAAACCTAAGCAAAACTAACCAAAACAATTTGGGTTCACAAGAAGGAACTGATTGTGGGATAATTCGATGTCCTGTCTATACATTTCGCTCAGTCCTGGACCGTGATTTGAAGTTAAGTGTTCGTAAAAGCCCAGCATGAATGTCTTTCCAAGCCCGCACAGAATTCAAACTGTTTTTTAATTGCATTAATTGACTTTTTTGCATTGCGCAAGCTTGAATGCTTGAAGCGGTTTGCTTCCTTCGCTGTTCTGACAACAGGTGGTTTGCGTTGGAACTTTTTTCCTTTTTGTAAGTGCGCTGATTGAAGAAAATCCTTCGGGCGCTCACTGCAGTAAGTCGCCAGGACATTGCAATCAGTGGTCAGGCTTTGTTTCTTTATGTAAACTTATGGGAGTCATTTTTTCTCACGGTTTTGAATCTATTCAAATCGCATGTGGTTGCTGCAGTTCCTCTGTGGCTGTTGCACTGTTTACTTCATACTTTTAGACCGTCAGTGCTCAAACGCGTTATCTCAGGCGTTTCGTGTTTAGAGACCAGTGCAGTATTCAAACAGTTTTAGGTAGTCATGCAATTGGCACCACAGAGCATATGTAGGACAAACTTGAGAATTTCCGTCAGACGGATAAACAGTTACGTACTTTAATGACTAAAATTCAGACTTTATCATGTTTTTTTATCTTCAAGGGCCTCCGCACTAACAGTTTTCCGATTCCACGTTTGGTTAAGTCCTAGCTGAGTGGGTTTTGCGTAAAGGCGAAAGCAACGAAGCCGCTTGACGACAGAAAATCAATCACGTAACGGGCGTTAAGTTTGACAACAGGTTGCTGGAGGGCTGTTCCCATTATTTGTCTTTTCGATTCTCATTGATGCAAAGCAGTTTTTTTAACAGNAAAGTGACGTTTTTTGACACACCAAGACATTTCCTATTAAGTGCCCTTGTGACGAGCAAAACATGTGACATTGCGTTTCCATGAGCTTCTCGCACGTATTAACTATATGATGAAACCGAGTCTCACAAAATGTGTCTGAAAAACCTTGCGTCGCATCCAAGTTGTTCAGTATCCGTCATGTCATCCACAATTTGTAATCATTGTGGTTGTACATACGTTCTATTTTCCAACTGTAAACTAGCCCAAGTTTTAATTTGCTTTGGTAATCTGCTCAGCGTCTCAATGTTCAAGAAAGGTTACGAAAAACGCTGATCGTTGCTAAGCAAATAGACTTGATGTAAAAAACAAAATGGCGATATGCACCTGTGTATAAGTATGGCTGCAAGTGCCCAATGCGACTAAAGACTCGCAAGCTTGGTTGAGTGAAGGAATCATGAAGAAGACAAGCTACGATGCAAAGTAAGTGTGTTACTTTTTTTGTTTTCATATGTGAGGCAGGCATTGATTTTATGAAATAATTTGTGATGTTTCTTTTATGAATAGTTGAGTTGTAGGCTACTACTTCTGGGCACAGACGTATTTAAGGTTAACTTTGAGCTGCTAAAAACCTCCCAACCCATATTTTATCAAATCGATTAGCGTTATTTGCGTGTGACTTTCAGAACAAGATGTTGTTTCAGTACTAATTGCGTGCAAAACGTTTTCTTTCTTCATGTTGCTAGATCTCTTCTGTTGTGTCTTGGTTAACGTCATACGACCTCGCGGAAACGGTTATCTTAAAATATATTTTCCCGTGCGGATCGCAATCTCAGCCTTAGATTATCGATCTCGTATTTTTTAGGGTTAATGTGCGCGATGGGAGGAAAATAAACTTGGATATGAACCGCAGGTCGAAAGCGAAGCATATAAACGCACTGACTTGAACAAATCTTCGTTCTTAGACGAAGCTTTCGTATTTCGGGCCACGGTGAACAAACTGAAGTATTTAGGTTAATTTAGGTTCCTTTTTGTTTATACCAAGTTTTTTAAAAAAAATTCTTGCACCGCTCCTTGAATACCTAGATGATTTGAAAACACCCATCAATGGACAGAAATCAAAACGAATTACATTTTTGGACAATATTAATGCTCGCTAGATTTTATACTCGCTTGATCAGCATTAAAAGAAGAAAATAAAAAGCACTATATTGTGAAGGCCTTTGACTAAATTGGTTATATTGGTTGTTTGAAGAGTTGAAAGACAAAATTAGCTCTTCGTTGTATTCCGTATTAAATGACATATTTCTCTGGGCGCCCCCAATTGCCCATTTATTTCCCAGCGCCCAAGCTGATGAAATATTAAAACCAACGACAATGGACATGTTTTTCAACCTCAGGTTTTTCAAAAACAAAACCATTTCGCAGTAAAAGATTTACTAGCAAATTTCATGTGTAACGTAACTATTGGTCCTTTACTTTCAAAATCGCCTGTTTTTGTTCTTTGTTTTGTACAGCATCAATAACGTAAGCGTTGCTAGAACCTTTAGAGTTTGTGTGGTATCTGATGAAACGTGTCTCCGTTTTCATTTGATTTTTTTGATGTCTTGTGGGTATCGTGCTGTATAGCAGCATTTATTTCACTAGAAATTTTCCGTGTTGCTGAATAACTTCGTTTCTTTTGTCGTGCAGACTTTCCTGACATGACTTCGAGATGAGCCACAGGCCGGGAGCAAAGTACATCAATGCAGACGCACCGAGTCGGAGAGAAACCGAAGACGAACTGATTTCGTAGATGAAGTTTCACAATACAAGGAACTGATCATTGATTTGATGCACGTACGTAAAGATGGTGTTAAAGTATTTCTTTTCTTTTGTGTTGTTTTAATAATTGGTATGACTGTTTAGGGACTTAGAACTTTTAAAGAGAAAAACATCTATTTACGCGGAGACTTTACATTAGTTTGTTAAAAAATGTTTCATTAGCATGCGCTTGAGATAAGTAGAGTCGTTAAAGTCAAATGTATCTGACAATTGACTTTTGTGATTGCATTCGTGACAAGTTGCCACAACCATACACGATATCGGGTTTTGTTCTTCGCATTTTTGTTAATCTTAATAAGTCGGTGTTGTGACGGAGAACTGGTTTCGCTGATGGCGATCACACTTTTATATCGAAAAACGTTTAACTGAAGTTCGTTTGGATAGATTTAGTTTTCCATCCTGTGTCGTCTTTTGTTTGACTTTATATCGCCACTCAACGGAACCACCCATAATGCTTGTCTAGTTTCCTATGGTAGGTTAAGTCTCATCATCCCGATATTTTTTACCCCAAAGCCAACGGCCTGTTAACGTGACAAGTTGCCTTGCAAAGTTAAGTGACAAGTTTCCGCACGTTGAGAGGAGGTCGTAATAAAATAAATGCCAAACAGGCAATATATGCCAAATCAGCACAACCTGGCCAAAGTTTTGTGACATTACTGAAAATGGCGGACTCGTGTTTGTCATCGCTGGGAGGGCGTTGACCCGCAGTTAATCACTCAAACACCAAAGCTGTTTCAGGTTCTGTGTTTTCGATTTTTTTGGTAATTTTTCTTTTGCATTGCGAACAACCTGTTTTTGTTTTGTTGTTCTTGTGGCTTTTTCATCTTTAAGCATTAGCATTAAAGGCATCATAGCATCAGTAACATACGATTCACTAGAATATTTAGTATTTGTGTACTATCTGATATTACTGAATAGCATCGAGCTGTCTCATTTTTTGAGATATCCTTGCAATGAGCAATGTGCTGTTTGCATTTTTTAAACTGGGCATTTTATGCGTTGCCAATTAGCCTCGTGTTTTAAACAACGACGCTTCTGTAGGCGAGTGGGGACCTGTAAACTAAATGGCATTACTTAAAGTAACTTTTGTCGATTAGAGGTTAGAGCTTATGGATTTCGAGAACTTTACGATCAATGTATCTCAGCTCGAGAGATTTCGAGGATTCGACTGCAAACGCACTGAGTCGGAAAGAGAACAATGACGCAGGATTTTGCAGATAAAGTGAAAGAAGACAAGGAATTGATCTTTGATTAATGAACGTGCGTAAATATGGTGATCAAAGTATTTGTTTTGTATTGTTTTTTTAATGAGTAACTTATGATAAATGTGCGAGTTTTGCTGTCAGGAATTACATCTTATCCATGTAAAAACGCGTTTTGGGAGTTAAAATGTTAGCGCGGATAAAACTTGTCAGAATCACCGGTGACTTTACAATCGTGCTTGAAAATCCCGCATTACCATGTGCTTTAGCTAAGAGGGGTCAAATGGCAGTTTCTGGAAATTGCATTTGTGACAAGTTATCAAACCCATACACGACATTGGTTTTTGTTCCTCTTGTCTTGTTAATCATAAAAATTTTAGGCGGGAGAATTGGTTTCGCTGATGTCGATCACACTTTTATATCGGGAATTTTTCGTCTTAAGTTCTCTTTGATAGACTCAGTTTACTAGCCCGTGTCGTCTTTCGTTTGACTTTACATCGCCAATTAACGAAACCACCCATAATGCTTGTCTAGTGGTAGATTAGGTCTCAACATGCGTCATCCTGATATTATAACACGGGACCCCAACGCTAACGGCCTATTGACGAGACAAGTTGACATGCAAAGTTATGGCTACTTGACAAGTTTCCACACGTAGTGCCGCGGTCGTAATGAAACAATTGCCAAGCAAGGTTTATGTCATTACTGAAAATGGCGTCCTCGTGTTTGTCAGCGCTGGGAGGGCGTTGACCCGCAGTAAATCACTCAAACACCAAGTCTGTTTCAGGTTCTGTGTTTTCGATTTTTTTGGTAATTTTTCTTTTACATTGTGAACAACCTGTTTTTGCTTTGTTGTTCTTGCGGGTTGTTTTTCTTAACATTAGCATTATAGGCATCATAGCATCAATAACAAATGGATTAATAGAATATTCAGTATTTGTGTACTATCTGATATTACTGAATAGCATCGGCCTGTTTATTTTTTGAGTAGTCCTTGTAATGAGCAATGTGCTGTTTGATGTGAAAACTGGTTTGGCTGATGGCGATCATACGTTTGTATCGAAAATTTTTTTTAAAGTTTGCTCTTGATGGACTTAGTTTACCAGCCTGTGTCGTCTTTCGTTTGACTTCAAATCTTCAATTAACGAAACCACCCAAAATGCTTGTCTGCTTTTAATTAGTAGATTGAGCTGAGTTGAGTTGAGTTTATTTCGATTGGTGAATGAAAAACATAGCGACACAATATCACTAAATCAATCACCAGGCCGGAAATAGCTGCGCAACGTTGGAACGTTATGAGGCGCAAAAAAGTAGAGGGCACAATTGGTGGGTCGAGGTTGAACGCGCTGCAGCTACACCGTCGATTGGACTTCAACAGAGGTGCCCTTATTTTTTTTGCGTCAACCTGATATTTTTGACACAGTAACCCAACGCTAACGGCCTGTTAACGAGACAATGTTGCCATGTAAATTTATGACTACTTGACAAGTTTCCACACGTACGGACGAGGTCGTAATAAAATAATGGATAGGCAAACAATATAAGCTAAATCAGCTCAACCTGGCATTAAAAACAAACAAACAGGCCAAAGTTTTGTGACATTACTGAAAATGGCGTCCTCGTGTTTGTCAGCGCTGGGAGGGCGTTGACCCGCAGTAAATCACTCAAACACCAAAGCTGTTTCAGGTTCTGTGTTTTCGATTTTTTTGGTATTTTTTCTTTTGCATTGTGAACAACCTGTTTTTGTTTTCTTTTTCTTGTGGCTTTTTCATCCTTAAGCATTAGAGTGTTTAAAGTTTTTCAATTGGTATGTTGGTTTCTGCGTTTTCTCTTTCCAGGTTTTGGCTGTTTGTTACTTGAGGACTAAAATCTTGACACTTACTATTGTATCCCATTAGGGGCCTAAAATTACATATTAGGAAGGCTTTAGTCAGAATATAAACTGAAGTATTTCTCTTCGTGCGTTGGACTTTGTGCTTGTGTCATGAGACCTCCCTAGTGTGTTTATCAGCACACACTTTTAACGTTATATAGTATTTTTAACGACGTTTTATAGTATTCAATGAGTTTTAGCAAAGAAATGAACATGTTGTGTAATAAAAGCACGAATTTCTTTTATCCGCACGCTACATATTGTTTGTTACTTCAGTGTCTCAGCTGGTGACAAGTCAATCAGCTGTGTTTTAGTTTTGCCGTCAGATTTAAGATGTGACTTGTTTAGTTTGGTTATGTTTATTCGAAATCTTCGAGCATCGGGGTACGCCGTACGACCTTGGGCTCACCTTGTCAGCCATCCCTGATTTCAAGGCAGACGAAGAAGCAAAGAAACAAAACAAAACCGTGTAAACGTAAGAAAATACAAAGCTTGTTTGCTTTTAGTGACAATTTTTATGGATCTTACTGGAATGCTGTAATGAAAACTTGGTGGACTTTTTTTCTTCAGGTAAATGTTTTCGCTGACAACAAAAAGTTGTTCCATGCGACATTGACACCGACTTAAAACAACATGTGACTATAAATCGACATGATTTTACAATAGCTTGCCGTAAAAAGTCGTAATAAAGTAGCAAAGCCCCGTTGATGTTTGTCTTGTAAGGCGACGAGCGTCTCCGATATTTTCGAAGCGATCGCGGCGACTTTGTAAACCAGGGGTCGTAAATCGAATCCAAATTTAATTTGAAACACGTAAAACTAAAAGGAATCTGTATTTTTGCTTCGTAAGTTGTGGACATTTATTAGCAATATATATAGGTTGGCGATACTATGCTATAAAAATATATATGCCATCCAATAAATGCAAACCTCCAAATTTAAGGGCATTGTAGATGGTTTGTTTTTCTAAAAAAATTTTAATACCTTTTTAATTTGAAAGTAGATGCGATGGCTTATCGAAACAATGCTTGTAGTTGTGTTGACCTGGTGGTCTTTCAATATCACTTTATTGTCACACGTGATGTTCGTGGTTTGCTGCAAACGTTTTATTGCCTGGACTGAAAATCACGGAGTTATTTAGTAGGGCACTGACACATAAACGACAAGTAACAATAAATCGATCTCCTTTAACGACGGCTTTGCTAAAGTAGCGACGCCCCGCAAATATTTTTCCGTTGCGCCGAGCGATTGTGATATTTGCGAAACGATCGCGGCGATGTCGCGGACTGTGAAATCCCCAGCACACAGCGAGCGTTCACCTTGTGTTGCCTATGGCTGCCCCTGAGGATTATATTTTTTCCCACAAAACTGTGACGTCACGTGTGAACATCAGGATGCTTGGCGCATTACCACCAAAACACGCCCACCCAAAACTGTGATGGAAACCTAACAACTCTTCACAAACCATAGATTACCGAAATTTGTTTTGTACAGAACTATGACTAATAATATTGAACACGGAAGTGAGATATTAATCTATGAATTATTAAGAGGTACGGCTATGATAAGTAGTGTTTCAGGGTTTGATTTGTCGTTGACATTGCAATGACGTTTCGAAAAAAGATAAACTTACCGTATTTGAAGGGCCAGAACTATAACTGTATTTCCTGTTAGTTGACAACATGTGTCAAATACCTTACAGCGAATGTGCGCCCTTGGATGGAACAACATACGACTTCAGGATGAACAACAAGGTGGGAGCGAAGCACTGCAGACGCACTGAGTCGGAGTGAGACTGGAGACAAAGGATTTCCGTACACGGTTTTGATCAAGGTGGAAGAGCTAGGTACTGTTCTGTTGCCTTTGTTTAATTGCAACTCCTCTAGATCATAGTTAAAAGGTAACTTGGGCTTGTTTAAAATGAGTGGGTTGGATTTACTTCTGTTTGTAAATTCATATAATTTAGCTCATTTCTACGTTTGGCATTGCCGCACGCTTTTGTCGGGACGCTCGCACAAAGCGCCCCAAACCGTATGGGTCGGAACCCCATCGCCCAAACCAAACTGTAATCACCCACCTATCGGCCCCGAACACAGTATTCTGATCGCCTCAGTAGTTACTTTTTGGTTGTGTTGCGGTAACCGAACTACGTTAAAGTCGATGAGTAACAACAGCTCCAAGGGCGAAAGGTCGATAGTAAATTACTTAATTGTTCTGTTTTGTTAACCGTATTGCGGATGGCTCATTAGTTAGTTGTAATGTCCCTGCCAGATGTTACCCAGCTAGCCCAATGTTTTACTGAATTCTGAAATTATTGTCTACGTCTAATTTATTAATTTTGTTTGCAGGACTTCATATGTACACGCAAAATTCAACAGCAAGACTTGGTCGGTCCTTCCACTTCGCCATGGTCCACTTCTAAAAGGTTGGTCAAGAAGAAGATTGGTGAGCTTGTGTGTTTCTTATCACTTAAATAATGAGTAAGGTAAAACCAACGTAAACAATTAATCGAACTGTGCCTCAGCATTTATTGGATCGTTCGTTCGCTCATGTGATCGACCCGGTGTGATTTGCCCCCTTAAGCCATCAAGCCATAAACATGATATTTTGCAGTTCATACGTCACGTGTTTGAAAAAATGTATTAGTAGGATTCTGAAGGGTGGAAATTAGTAAATTGCTCAACGGCGCACATATTTAAACATGAGGGTCAAGGCGTCTGTTAATTACTTCTTGGCGTTGTAGGCTGGCTGTCACTAGGTGGGGAGCAAGAGCGGAATTCTACACATATCTTATTAGGTTTTGCTGACCGTCCAGCCAAATACTGCGCTCTTGTGTGGGACAGGAGCTCTCATACACATTTCATCGACGGTGTCTTAAAGACGACATGCACATTGTTACTGAGTAGCCGAAGAAACTACCGATTCCGGCAGGCGTCCAGCACGCGGACCTGCGCCGTAGAGCAGCTTCCTACACCTTTACGTCGCCGTGCCCTGTTGAAACACAATCTATAGGTAGAGACTTGCCCAACCCTTTGAGCGAACCAACCACTTGGATTTGGTCTGCCTAGGCGGGCCTCTACTCGCCTTAACAGGCTAAGAACTGGGGTTGGAGGATTTCGGTGATTTACGGAAAATGGGTCTGGCCCCTATTGCGGTCTCTACTCTTTTACACGAGTAAGACATATTTGCGTTGTTATGCGAATCAGGGCCGACTTGACAACGTTAAGCTGCTTTTCAAATTGAATATGCGCGAATGAGCAAGTGTAAACAAGACAGTGTCAGGGTTTACTGGAAGCTGAGACTACCTTTGTCACGTGTTAGCATGATACGACCAATTTCGAGGTAATCACTTGATGTCGCTATTTAGCAAGTAGCTTTAGCTCATGCGAACGACTCACGACTCACGACTCACGAACGCATCCGGGACACTGGGTTTTCTTATGATTGGTAAACGCCCTACACTGTGTAGACTTCAGACTTTGTCATAAATTTAGGGATCACTTAAATATTTGCTTGCCGATAAAGTTTGGCTACTCTACTGTGCGTGACATAACAATTAAGCATATTGTTGCAAATTAACCCGAAGGTTTATCAGCACCATTAAGCGCCTTATCTCGTGACTACAGTCGTTTTTATCGCGTCAGAACGGCAGGTTTCATTACACAATAGGACGTCTGCATACGTAACCGAAACTTCTATTTTGAACAATTTTTTCGCAAGCTGTTTCGCAACAAGTTGTTTAATGAGACACTGACACCGACGTGAAACGACATGTGACATTAAATCGACACGATTTTACAATAGCTTGCCGTAAAAAGTCATAACAAAGTAGCAAAGCCCCGTTGATGTTTGCCTTGTTGGGCGACGGGCGGCTCCGATATTTTCGAAGCGATCGCGGTAACATCGTAAACCAGGAGTCGGAAACCTTTTAATCTAATTTCAAACACGTGACACTAAAGGGAAACGGTGTTTTTGTTTCGTGAGTTGCCAGTGCGTTCTGTAAATTAAGGAAAGGAATTGTAGATGATCAAAATCACGCTTGAAGTAATTGATGAAACGCAAACTTTGTCACAGATTGATATTGAACCGGTTGAATAAGGTTTTTCCATGAGCTTTTTATTTTCTGCTCAACCACTTTCTTGTTTCTGAATTTGACTGGTTACTAGTTGAACCGCTTGTTGATTCACTTGATGTTTATTTTCATTATTGGCAGTGACGAATTAAAGCTGTTATTACTTTGATCAAGAAAGAGCTAATGGCCCTAAGATGTTTATTAGTAAAACCAATACTTCTATATGTGTGTAGGTTTTGTTTCTCTTCCTATTTTTTTTTTCACCGTCTGTTTGTACAAAATCTATTTTCTCTAAAGTTTTCACAATTACCTGTCGAGTTTCTGCCGTCACAACGCTGATTATTTTGGAATGTTGTGTGAAGTATAGGTGAGATTTTTGTGTTGCTTATATGGCAGCCTCTGAGGACTATCAAGTTGTGTTGTGATATTTTTTCTCAAAAAGTTTGACGTTACGTGTGAATAACGCGGCAACGGCAACGCTAACGGACTGTGAACGTTACAAGTTACCATCCAAAGTTATTCCTACATGACACGTTTTAACACTTAGTGACGAGGTCCTAATGAAATGATGACTAAGCATATTAGATTCGTTTTCTGAACAACGACGAGTGTCTCTACGCAACACTAAAAACTAAATACCATTACGTTTAAGTATCTTTTTATCGGGCACACATTTCTGACGAAAATTTTGCTCTATTAGCTGGCGACATATACAACTTCGAGATAAACTACAGGTGGGGAGCGAATCGTTCGAATGTAGACGCACCCGAGTCGGAGAGAGACCGAAAACGCATGATTTCCTTGTAGATGAAGTGGGACAAGACAAGGAATCATTGATTTAAAGAACGTACGTAAAAATGGTGATGAAAATAAAGTTATTTTTTTAAGTTGTCTATTAACTAGTTTGTCATTTGTGGGAGTGGTGCTGGACGCTTTTCCCTAACGCTAACGGCTTAACGTGATTGCCAGATAAATTTGTGCCTACGTGACAGGTTTCAACAGGTAGAGTCAAGGTCGTTGTAAACTGGTTGTTAAGCGAACAATATATGCCAACCCGACAGAACACGGATAATAAAAGCTTAACAAACAGGGTCAAAAGTTTTGTCGCATGTAATGGCGTCTTTGTGTTCGCCACCGCTGAAAGGGCGTTAAACCGCAGTAAATCACGCCACATTTGCTGTAAATTAGATTATGGAGAAATGTGCCGTTTTTTCATTATCCCTTGGGATAAGGCCGTTTTCGCGAATTAGGGATTGACACAATTCACGGCATCAAGCGAATAAACTGCCGAATGCTGATGTCCACAAAAAAAATTAAACAAATACACATGATTTCATTAAATCATTTTGTGTTATGAAATATCATTCAGGATTGCTACCGCAGTGTGTGGGTCGAGCGTCTCTGGCTATTTAGCCAACAAATGGAGTTTTTGTGACTCCACGAGGCACTACGTAACTTGACAACAACCGGGGAAAACACTTGACGTTGCAGGCGCTTGACCAACGTACAGAAATATATTGTGCAATAATTAAATAATTATGTTGCAAATTACAAAAAACGTTAAAACGAAAGAAATATTTTGCTGATAGTGGATTGGACGATTGTGTCGAAACAATTTTGTGTGTTACATTCGATGGCTAACATAACACGAAGCAATTTAGTGATTTCAATTTTTGCACTAACTTGCTTTACTGACAGGCTTGAAGCTGCTGCACTAAACTCATCCAATACAAATAAAAATTTACATCAAGGGGGAAAGCGAATCGGTAATACTCAGAAACCATTGCATTTTACAGGCGACCATCTTTTCTTTGGTGATCTTCGAGATGAACCACAGGCAGAGAAAAAACACACGGACAAGCCAAGTCAGTGAAAACCATTCAACGCAAGATTTCGATCGTCGGTGATAGATGGAGGTGAACAAACCATGTTACTTCAGTCGTCGCGATACAGATGATAGGTTTAAGTTGAAAGCGCTTGCTCATTTGG
>QXVZ01011320.1:7724-23515 GCA_008931825.1 Phallusia fumigata | reverse complement strand
TAATTTCTTCCAAATTGTTGTTTTAAAAAAACATTCGCAAGGCTGAATACAAATTTTTATATCACTGCCATCTTAATTGTGTCTTTGCAGTGTATCACAACTGGAACTATCCCCCTGAACCAAATGGAGTTCGACTCCTGGCTGGCGTTTATCTTGATGAGTATTGTGTGGCAATCAAAAGCAACAAAAGATGGTTTGATTGGGTCTGCTCTAATAAGCTGCATGTGATTTGTGAATTAGGTAAGTTTGTAAATTGCATGTGATCAGATATACCTTAAGTGGAAATCTTCTGTTTAGCCGAGCAATGGGTATCTTAAATTATAATGCAACTGCAAAGAGAGCTTGTATATAGTGAATACATTGTAATGCAAATGTTTTGACAATTGCTGTTGTCATCATCAGTGCATTATGCACTGGACTATGTAAAAGTTCTCTGGCAGTTATATTTTTGAAAAATATACTTTTCAAGTTGGTAGCTAGTATTCCTGCATTGTTGTAATACTTGGCATGTGTGATTTAACAAAGGTTAAAATGCCATATTTTTTTCCAATGCTACTGCTTTTAACTTTTGGGAGATGTATGGATGTCGTTTGTATGATAAAACTTAGTTTTAAGAAAACGAATTTAAGGTGTTTCCTAATTTCAACCATAAATTCAACTGTAAACAATTTTTGACATAATATTACACTATAACTTGTTTTACAAGAATTTGTTTTCTAAATAAAAGCAACTTACACCCAAAGTTATACATAAACATTTAACTGTTGTACCAAAATATTCTGTGTATTTAGTTTTCAAATAAACGTTTTAGAACTACCTGCTTGTCCTTCTTGTGCTGAGTAAATTTTAATTATTAGCACATTTTTGTTTGCTAAAAAAATTTATTGTATTTTCAATATTGGAGATTTTAAACATCGTAAAGATATCGCAACAAAATTTGTTCACAGGTCCATTTTCATTTGAACGTTGGCATAATGGTGGTAGTTTCCAAGCTGAACCAAACGATGGTTGGTGCAGAGAGGATTGCGGTGCTATGAGACTTGACTTACTTAGTGGTGATTATAGATCGACTGGGGCAACCAACTTCTGGAATGATTTTATGTGTCAAAGAAAGTTCAGTTTTGCCTGCGAACTTGGTGAGTCACAGAAGTGTGTTATGAAAGCGTGTCACAAGCGCCACAGTTAAGTCTGTTTATTGACCAAGCAAATCTAACAGTCTGTGATTGCAGAATTGAGTGATGCCTTAGCAGTGACAAGAATCCTATCATGTCTATGTCACAATAACAACGATAATTCATAAAAAATTTCAATTGCTTATTAATTTGCGTCCCAGCAGTCCAAGTGGGTAACATGACAATAGGTTGTNATAAACATTTAACTGTTGTACCAAAATATTCTGTGTATTTAGTTTTCAAATAAACGTTTTAGAACTACCTGCTTGTCCTTCTTGTGCTGAGTAAATTTTAATTATTAGCACATTTTTGTTTGCTAAAAAAATTTATTGTATTTTCAATATTGGAGATTTTAAACATCGTAAAGATATCGCAACAAAATTTGTTCACAGGTCCATTTTCATTTGAACGTTGGCATAATGGTGGTAGTTTCCAAGCTGAACCAAACGATGGTTGGTGCAGAGAGGATTGCGGTGCTATGAGACTTGACTTACTTAGTGGTGATTATAGATCGACTGGGGCAACCAACTTCTGGAATGATTTTATGTGTCAAAGAAAGTTCAGTTTTGCCTGCGAACTTGGTGAGTCACAGAAGTGTGTTATGAAAGCGTGTCACAAGCGCCACAGTTAAGTCTGTTTATTGACCAAGCAAATCTAACAGTCTGTGATTGCAGAATTGAGTGATGCCTTAGCAGTGACAAGAATCCTATCATGTCTATGTCACAATAACAACGATAATTCATAAAAAATTTCAATTGCTTATTAATTTGCGTCCCAGCAGTCCAAGTGGGTAACATGACAATAGGTTGTTTAAAAACTGTCTCTTGCACCATGGGCCTTGATCTTTTTTATTCAAATCTTTTACTGGCATAGAATATAGAAGTAGAAATTTTTCTTCTTTATAATGAACAGAAAACACAATTATATTTGTGCTTTACAGACTTGCCGCTCGAGTGCACATCCTACAATCCCCCTCTGGCACATCCTTGCATTCAAATTTTATCAGAGAGAGTGAGTTGTAAAAATGTGTACAAATTTTCTTATTTGGTCTGTTGCATTATCCACTGTCGCACTGAAAGTGCAAAGTATAATGGACAAAAAAACTGCTAAGTAAGATCCAATGTCAAAAATAGTAAGTTCATTCCAAGCAGAGGGTAGAAATGCCTTGTTCTTGCAAGCTTGTCAATTCTTCTTGCCCTGCTTGTGCAAGAAACGTGGTTCGACCTCATTTCTGTAAAATTTTTACCTGAGGAAGAGTCATGTACACTAAAAGGGACAAAAAATCTGTTACATCACTTCCAAAATAATGCAGACAGGAATTATGATGGAAACAACACAGATGATATGAATAAAAACACAGATAATTACCAATTAAGTGTAAAACTGACACATACATTTATATGTCTGGTTGGTCACTGTATAATTGTATGTGACACACAGTACTTTGTTGAGTAGCAATCAAACATTCTTGTTATTATAAGAAACCAGCTTAAGCAATGCTGTTAATTCCAGGCAAACTGCGATCCAACTTTGTTGTCTAATAACCTCATGGATCATTTGGGCCGGAGGACACTTGGGAACCTATGGAGTTATTTCAGAGAAATGGAATTGAAAGCTTCTCCTGAAGTGGGACTTTTTTATGAAATCTGCAAGTTAAAAAGTAAATATATTTCTAAATTCAAGTTGACATGTTGCTGAGATATACATTATTTTGTACACTGGAGTGTTGATAAAATCCAAGGAATTTTTTTCTTACCTATTTTTTTCTAATTTAAATTCTTCTAAATTACTTATGCAAGCCCTTGTGTGTCCTGAAGATCCAACATTAGAGTACTTGATTTATAATTCCTTTTTTGCAGTATCAGTAAATGAAAGTACAATAGCTGGCACATTGTGAAATATTTGTTTTCTATAAAAGCTTTTGGTGTTGTTTTTGAGCTAAAATATCTTTGAAAATTTATCTAAAATCCATTTCTTGTCTGCAAAGGTTTTTTGTATCTTGATGAGGGATTGGAAATTTCCTACGAACTTGTAGCATCCACATACACAAATGCAGAAGAAGCTTGCAAAGATCAAAATGCTCTTCTACCAATGGTAACAAAATGCTTTTGCCACAATCAAGTGTTTGTATGTAAAAAGGAAATAGAGACAAGAGAGATTAATGAATAAGCAGATGTTTTTTATTCCACCAAAATGTTTAACCACAAAACAAAGGCTTTTTATCACCATATCAGCAAGTAACTTTCTTGCAGTTTTAGGCGGGGTGGCATGAATAGAATACAACTATTTCAGTAATGGCCTAACATAGGTTTTACTGTACTTTCCTTCATTGCATTTTAAAACTTGTGTGAGTTGACTTTAAATTGGTTAAACTGATGGACTTTTTTGTATGAGATTTAAAGTCTTATGTTTTGAACTACAAAGGTATAGTGTAAAAAAAATGTTAAAAATATTTTGTTTTGTGCAAGCTTGCAAACTCGTCGCTTGTAGAGGATGTGATAAAGAAAATAACTGACTCTCATATCACCACTGGCATCGAAAGATGGTGGATTGGTTTAACTGACAGAGATGTTGAAGGTCTGAATAAGTGTTTTCTATTTATTTGTTGAAGTTATAAAAACACACAAGGCGAATATGGTAATTTTTCATGATGATAAGTTCCAGATGCTTAAGAATGTTATATTTTTTGTTAGCACCTTTTTATAGTTTTTTGTTTTTTTGGACAAGAATAAAAATCTGAAATCAAAAAATCCAAGGTTTTTATGAGTGGTCAAGCGGAGAGCCATTGGATGTAGAGGGAGGGGATTACACAAACTGGTCGGCAAACTATACCGGTCCTCATAACGACAAAGACTGCGTTGCAATCGACGTAACAGATGAAATGCGGTGGATAAATGATGACTGTAGTGCTGAATATGGGTTTATATGCATGAAAGGTGAAAACATAGATCATTACATTTTTATGAAGCAATGTTTTAAAATTGAAGTATCACTTGATCCAACGGATGTTGTTATAGTTCCCCGCCAATATCCTTCGAAGTATGAATCTATACATCGCAACGAGATGTACCATGTCCGACGTGGTCGGCTAAGTCTTCCAAGTATTTATGCCAAGTCGGTCGAAGAAGCTCAAAAGAATTGTGAAAAAACCAAGGGGTATTTCACTTAATTTATTCTTGACACTTGCTACAGGTTTAAAAGTCATTGCTGACTTAGGGATGATGCAAGAAATTTTCTGAATGTCTGTGCACTAAAAATATCTACTTTGTGCTTTCACATTTATTGTACAAAAGTAGTTATTTTTTTAGACGAGCAATCAAAATGACTATGAGTTAAGGTTGTATTGACTTTGGTTGGTGACTGTCTGATACTTTTTGCAAATTTTTATTCCATTTTGGGTGTAGGCAGCAATTGTGTGACTTCGGTTTTCTTAGAACCATCATGTTTTGCTAGGCCAAATCATTGCCATTTAAGTGTCAAAGAACCACATAACCAACAAATAAAAAAGGCAACTGCTTTAAAATGGGCCATTTTCAGCTGCCAAGTAATGGTTCATTGTCACTTGNAAATCATTGCCATTTAAGTGTCAAAGAACCACATAACCAACAAATAAAAAAGGCAACTGCTTTAAAATGGGCCATTTTCAGCTGCCAAGTAATGGTTCATTGTCACTTGTTGTTTGAAACAGAGAACTTGCTGATATAAAAGATGATGTTACTGCTTGGTTCCTGAGAAGCATTATTTTGCAACAACCGAATATGACTTATCACCACACGTCAAGGTAAAATGCATTTTACAACAATACATAATCTTATTACTAGGTAAGCATATTGCCAAGTAACAGACTGTAAGAACATCATGTAAAAATCTGTGAACAAATTCAATATTTTGAATGTTGGTAGTGAAATGCTCACACACCTCGAACAGGATTTAGAACAACCAACATTTTTTGAAGGAATTTTTTTCTGTCCTACCAAGTGCAAGTGAACCATCACATACCACTTTTTATATGTATAACTTTTTTGTGCTATAAATGTTACTGCAATTTCAGTGTCAAGCATAATTTCTCCTACCATTAGGAAAAAACTTCTTCAGATCACACTGACTAGTGATGAAGTAAATCGGCTAAATCACGTTCGGACCTAAACCGAATATTTGGCAATTTTTGCTGAATAAATTCGGCTGAATCAACCGAATCATTGGGGACATCACGCAATCCCGTATGCTAAGCTTTTGACATAATCACATGATTTTTCTGCCAGGCAAACAGTGGTGCTAGAACTGAATAGTTGTGTTGTATTATTATCTTGTGCTGCGGGTTTAAAGGTTGCCGCGGTTGTCGTTGCAAGCCTCCAAATGAGCTACCAATATTTTGCTGGGAGTGGACAAAATGATATTGCTTTAATAAATGCTAGTTGACGCGATATATAAAACCAGTGTTTCATAACGGAACGAANTTTCCGGTATTTTGATTTTTTTTATTTCGTTATTTCGTTCCGGTAATTGGACCAAAATTTATTTATTTCGTTCCGGTATTCCGTTCCGTTCCGGTATGAAACACTGTATAAAACAATAATTGCCTTGTCAGTAACAGCAAGACATCTACCATCTGACATTTAAGTCCTCATTTAAAAAAACGAATATCACATTAGCAATTACAAATACTTTAACTTGCCAAAAACAACAGGATCACAAAAATATATTCTGTACAACAGGTTTATTGGTACGAAACTAAATATTCAGAAATCCTTTGTTGCATTTTTTCAAGTTGTTAGACTTGTTAGTTTTGCATAGTTTGAAAGATTGTGTAGTGGGCGGAAAGACACATTTTGTGCCTTAAAGTAAGTATCGCTTTAAGTGATAACAATTATCAATAAGGCTTGGACACTATTGTTGGTGTTCCAGAACGTTATTTTTTGCTGTGGGTAAAAGTTCGGTTTCGGCCAAAACTGAATCTTCGCCAAAATCAGTACGTCACTCATACTGACAGAACCTTTTTGTTTAGATTTTGGCTTCATCTTTACGATGATCGTCCCGATACAAGGGTTAGGCCCCAGGATAGAAATTGGGTATGGAGAAAAAATGGCACTGAAGCACCCTTCTTATACTCAACACAATTTATTCGTGGTATGTCAGAATTGTCAAGCCATTTAACACTAGACTATTGGAATCCTCTTCTAATACTTAAACAGGTCTTCAGTACATACTTTGTTTTATTAAGATGGGTTCAAAATAGAAAATGTTGGCAAGCAGAATTTGACAAGGCCTCGACTTTCCTACGATGAACGATGTCTCTACGGCGACCATAGAAATGGAACGTTCGGAAACCCCTTGGGAACATTTACGAAACATTATTACACAAGAAGGTAAAGAGAATGGTTCAAGTGTAGTATTAGTTTGATGCCTATTCATTAGAACTTTCCTTGGCTGCGTGAAGTTACATGAACCAGCTTTATACAACAATTAATTTGTTGCTGAGTAAAGGACCACAACATACCAGTCTGTTGCGAACAAGTGTTTGCATTAGCAATCCATGCCTATGTTTATGTGTGGTGTATAAACGACCTTTTCTAGCTGCCAGGGAAATACAACTAGGTGATATGATTATTATCTGGCAGCAGCTTGAATCTTATAATTTCCCCCAAATGCGTATTCAGCAGGCAATAGTGCATAGTATACATCTTTGGACAACTGATACTATAGCGCTCAGTTGGTAGGGCAGCAGCCTTTTAAAGTCTGAGGTAATGAGTTCAACCTTAATAAAGTTTAGATTCTTCCAGCCTTGATTGCTGTCAGAAAGTTGTTAGTTGCATCCTGTGTGAGATATTGAAATGTATATAGCAGTGGTTTCCAAACTTTTATGTTTTCAGTCACTTTTTTGCTGAGGCTTTTGAATTGTAGCACCTATACTGGCTTACATGGCGATTCGAAAAAGAACAATTTTAAGTAAACTGTCATATAGCAGTTTATTCAGTATATTTTGCAATCAACATTTATTGTCATACCTTAGTACTCCTTAACTTAATGTAAAAACAATTCGTGTGTAAGCAAACACATGTGTAACTGCCAGTGAAATAACTGCTCTGTTTTTGATTGGTTGCAGCAAGTCATGTGACTACAACCGTCCTGACCAGTTGGAATGGGTTTGGGTGTCGCAGTTCCATCTCATGCATATATTCACTGAACGGTGTTTGACAGCGCTCTTCCCAGTAGCAGATGTTACTGGAGAAGGTTAGTTTTAAATTTTATGTTTTATGATCAAAAGTGTTTGATGTTTAATGTGTTGTGTATAATATAAAAAAAATTGCTTGCTATACATTTTTGAAGGTCATTGTTACCCCAAAGTTTGTTGTAGATTTCCACATGTTAAAATGGATCATATAAAGTAAAATAAATTCTTGTGTGTGCAGCAAACCAGTGAACTTCTACTGTTGCTCTAACATGTAAATTTCAAACTTGATTTTACTTTTGTAATTTATTTGTGAAATTTTTCTCTAGTAATGACAGAATGTTAATGTTTGAAGCTATGTTCCCTGGGGTGCGAGTTTTGCCGTGCAACTTGTCAGATGTCAATCAACAGTGGGTGTGTCAATCAATCAATCCATTTCACATTAAACTGAGACACAGACAACATACTTATCTGTATGACTTGGTGAGCGAGAGGAGCAATGAGATTTACCATGCTAAGTCAGTATGGAGCCTTTAATTCCACATCGTCATGTTGCTGCAACATACCCAGCCAAGCATCAAATGTTAACATAAGATGCCTTGGTGGGAGCAGTGTTACGAACCTTTTTTAATCAGAACTTCGAATTGTCAAAGCGTTTTGACAGTTGAAACTTTTTTGCAGATTGAACCATTTGACAGAGCGCACATGGCAGGGTTGCATTATACTACTGACTGTAGATCTTTGTGGAGAACATTGCTCAGCAATAAATACCTATGTGACGACAGATATTATCCGGCGAGTAAGTTTTTAAGTTATGAGGGATTGTTATAATGCTTCTTACAATAAATTGCAAAAATGAAAAAGGTTCCTAGCCCCAAAACCTTTCTTTTTGCCTAAATTGGTTTCGGCTTGGAATAACAAGTAAAACATTTTAACCATCAATTCCAGTTCCCTTAAAGTAATAATAGTAAAAAAAATACAGTCCTCAGGAGATATCTGTTAAAACTCAAATTTTAGGTTTTGTAAAGAAACAGAGCCACAATATGTGTTTGTTTTTGTGTGTCACCATGCTTGGATGATCCCTGTGTCTGTCAGAGATTGTAGAAACTTTTTCAAGCTTGGTTTTCTTGCAGGAAATCTGTTTGTTGTAAAACTTGAAAAAGAAGTTCCTCCACCTAAAAGTGAAACAAACTGCTCAAAGGAAACTTCTTCAAGTTCAAAAGTGTTTCCTAGTGAGATCAAAATGCACCAAGCTTGTGAAATACAAGGTAATATTTACAACTCCATTATTACTAAAACTGTTTTTATCTGCTATGTCCTGAAAATCTGCCAGTGTATAGTACAGGATGTGCAATTTTCTTACCAAAGTAATATTATTTTGCATGGCAGATAAAAAGTAATATTATCTTCCTCCCTTGTATCTTTGGGGTAACCAATGTGACAGTAGGTTTATTCTGACCAGAAAATCCAAGTACCAGCCAAATATGTAGTGTTTAAAAACAATAAGGCTTCTCTCACAATTTGTTGTTCCAGTAGTGGGCATCTGCATGTTGCCGAACACTAAGTTCTATTTGAATAAGTCATTGATGAAACGTATACAGGAAAAATATATTTTGAAATGACTGTTGGTTGATTTTGTGTCTGATGCACAGCTTCAGTTTAAAACTATTTTCAAAACTACCTTTATTTGTTTAAATTCATGAATTTTCAGGTGGTCATTTTGCAACACTGAGTAATATCAGAATAGGAATATCGGATGGATTTATCGATGGATGTGTTTGTGCCCATGTGAAAGACTCACCCAATTTATATGGGGTGCAAGTATTTGATGATCCCATCTGTAAAAATCTCACTGGTGCTTCTCCTAACAAGGATGGGATTTTTCAGTGTCCTGGAACTAGCAGTGGATCTGTGTGGTGCTACAGGTGCGAAATATGTTTGTTGTACCCTTAAAAAAGGTTTTCACAGAAATGCTTAATGTTTAGTTATTTTAACATCCTCGTATAACAGATAGATTAAAAATGGTGTTAGCTTCAAGCGTTGTTAAAACTTGTTCCCAAGAATAGTTTTCGCAATGTGCTTTTGCTTACTGATGTTTTAAGGTAGAAAACTGACTTTTTGTTATGTACAGTAAAGTTTGCATTGCATAACAGCGACTGCTCAATTTGTAGTTTTATATTTTGTCAAAGTAGCCAGCGGACTGTTGGTAAAAAAGTCAAGATGCGAAATATCAGTACAAACTACAAACTTTAGTTAGTTCTTTTGGCAAATGCATTTTTGAGTGCAAAGGTTGTGATCTCTGAACAAGAAACTTGTGTGAAAGGCCCAACTCATTTGAATCCAATGTGTTAAAACAAATTAAAAACCAACACACAAAAAAAATTTAATGATAAATAATGCAATGAAGCAGGCCCAAAGCCTGGTTAATAAACAACATTATAACATTACCATTAATAGGCTTGTTCGTCCATCCTCACTCACATACAAACTTAAATATTACTGTAACACTGGCATAACTTATGCTTTGTAATTATTACTGTTCAGTTTTGAAAAATATAAACTACATAGACAATTGTGTTGTTTTGTCATATGTGTGATACTTGGCCGTGTATTTACATGAGATGCTGTGTGCCTGCCTAAATAGAACATGTTTTTGTTATTATTACATACCAATGTACATGTATGTGTACATACACAACACCTGCATAACTGCTGCTTTGTAATTATCACTTGTAGACATGTGTTATTTTACTTGTATTTGTGTCAGGGGCGAGCCGCATACAAACTTGATCAACGGACTCCAGCACTCCCCCTGGTGTGCAACTTTCTCCCTTCTCGCTCCTGACAAAGTTGGTTTGGAGGAACGAAGCTGTTTGGCTCCACATTATTTTGTCTGCAAGAAAAGTCAGTTGTCACTTGGATTTTTGGCCAGTGGTTTAACAAAGTTTTTAGAAAATGTCGAATATACTAAGAATATTAGGCTAAGAGTCGGAGGCAGCATCCTAGTAATAGTCGGAGTCAGACCTTTTTCCTCTGACTCTGCAACCCTGATTTTAGCAATGTTTTTGCTGTAACACAACTCACCTTCCACTATAGGTGTAAAAAAAGCTAAAATTGAGTATCATTCCAACTTCTTTTATGTCACCATGTTTTTCGAATGTGAAATAATGTCTTTAAAAAATTAAATAGTTTATTGATTTTTAACATGATAACATTCATGCATTGTAGTAGCTCCTGATTTAGTCCCTAGCTCCACACAGAAAAACTGTGTTGTTGCATAAATATCATTTTTACCTTTGGAACCCACAACATGGACGTGAAGAGCAGTTTCATTAAAACATATCTACCAAAGAGAGTGTATGTAGTGACATTGTAATGCAAAACGTTTCGCAAATCACTGTTGTTATCGTCAGTGCATTTCTACCACAGAAGCTGAGATTGTATGCACAGCTCCATCTTTACCCCCAAACAGTTACACCACGAGTGAAGATTGGACAGAGTTTGGGAAAGGGATTCATATTCATTGCAACGAAGGTTACAGCTTTTCCCTTGACCCTCTTGATACGAAGTTTGAATCGTTTTGTGTCAATTTTGCTGGAAATTATTCCTGGAGCCCAAGTCTGGAGGGTTTGAATTGTTCAAGTACGTTTTGGTATTTGACGTATATTTATGTAGTGTGGTGTTTTTCATGCAAATAGGGTATGTCTATAGAAATGCCTTTTTCTTGTTTTATCTTTCATAAAAGTTTTGGTGGTATTTGCCTTTTTTCCATGTTTCGTTTGTAAATTATAATGTCTCTGTTTTTAATCACTGTTTACTTGCTGATATAATGCTTCCATGACCAAAATTGCTACATTTTGTCTGGTTTCTTCAGTTACAATGCATTTCTACATTTAACTAAGAATGGTACACATTTCATGGTTTTAAATATTATCAATAGGAAGATACAAGCCAGAAACTTAGAATATGTTTTATATACAAGTACTGGCTTGTATCTTCCTGTTGGTAACTAAGAATGTTATCTTATTTCCTTTCCAATCTGCAATTATCTTTATTAAAATGAAAAATCACTTCTATTTTTTTCCAATAATTTTTTCAGGACTCGCCTGTCCTGACCCTCCAACTTTAAACCATTCAACCTTCGTCACCAGCCCACCAGGAATATCAGCAGGCAACTTTGGATATTCAGATAGGATCACATACACATGTGATGTCGGGTATGGGATCGGTGGTGATGTGTCAGCTAAAGTTGGTGTGACAGTTTGTAGATCTGACCAAACTTGGCAACCACCTCCAATGAGACTTGCATGTACTGGTGAGCTTGTCTGAAAACAGCTTTCAACTTGCTTTTATCCATTTCAATTTACCTGACATATAAAGTTATTGGATAAACAATTATGCATGAGGTCGTCTATGAATTTTTTTCCGAACAATCGTTTAGTGTTTTAGTTTGCTAAGTGTTTTTGTAAAGAGGGTTTGCAAACAGTTTAAGCACATGAAATGTTGCAGTTGAATACATCATACTTTTCATACATGGCAATTTCATTCTTTCAAACACAACTGATTTCGAGTTTCATATCATTCAAAACCATTTACAGTGGTTCGTTGTGCCCGACCTCCAAACATCGCAAACACAAAAAAAGATTACGACCCAGTTTCCCAATCCCTTAACTACTTGTGCTTGAATGGTTACTGGATATCAAAGGGTTCCTACAATGTATCCGGGTTCGTTTGTAATTCCTCTGGAATCTGGCATCCAAATCCACTCACATCTGTTGCTTGTGTTGGTGAGATTTATATTTCTGTTGTTTTCTAGGTATTTCTCTGCCTATGCTTTTGGTTTGTTTCTGTGATTAGCAATGTTGTACATTTTGTGGCGTAAGGAAAAATCACTGACAATAGTCTAAAGACACCAATTGCCTTCACAAATTTTGGCACACCTATTTACAGACCTACACTATGTGCTACTTGCTTACAAAAACAACTTATTGATTTAATGACAAAATATCTATATTCAGCACTTTGGTGTCCACAACCAGGAGTTCCTCCGTATGCAGATAAAATCACAGTCACAAGTTACAGGTAAGTTTTTACACTAGTTGTAAGAATTTTTTTTAGGTTAGGAAGGTACTAGTGTGTAAAACATTTTCTCTGTTTTGACAAATGTGATAACAACAGCGTTTGTTCAACAGAACAACAAAAATGTTTTACACAGTGGCATTTTGAGACTATTTACAAGCTATTTAGAGAGTAGCACAGTATGTTTAGTAAGTGATAACGTAAACATTGCTTCAAACCCAACCCACAATTACTATCATAAAAACTGTACTGTTTGTCAGATACCTGGCCAATCTAACCATCCACTGCTCCATTGGTTTCTCTGTTGTTCCTGAAAATATTCGAATATTTTGCAACAAATACGGGGACTGGTCACCATCACCCAACAACTGGTGGTGCAGGAGTAAGTAATATTGATTTTATTCATGAATAATGACCACTTATATTGACCATCCATACTGGGTACAAGCTAGCAACATTGGTTATAAGGCAAAAGCAAACAACAGGTTAAGATGCTGGACTGTTAACTAGCTGTTAGGAATTAAATGCAAGAGTATTATGAATAACCTATATCAGGGGTGAGCAAACTGTAGCTCGCCGACATGTTTTTTTGTGGCTCTTCTAGGTGAATAAGAAAATCCCAATCTGTATTGACACTACGGCGCAAACTGATTTTGCAGCTCACTGGTGGTGTTTCCGCAAGTGACACTTCCATTGAACAAGTTTGTCTACCCCCTGACCAACCTGTCTATTTTTTCAGACATTACATGTCCAGACCCACTTGCTCCTGGTGAAAACGCTGTACTCGATTCCAAACCACAGCTGGAATATTTGTACCTGGAGACGCTGCAGTACAAGTGCACTAAAGAAGGTGGGCAACAACACTACACACACCTATCACTTAGGCTGGAAATTTCGAACCAAAGAAATTCTGTTTAGAAGCAGATTTAGTGACCACAACAATAAATCATTAATGAAAATTTTAAAGCACTGTTGCAGTTTGTTAAAATTGCTCAAATAAAAATGAAATTACAAAGTGCCTTTCGTATTTTATGTTAAATTCTAATACCTATTTAACCATTTCCTGTGAAATAATTTTATAGGTTACGGTTTGCGAAGAACCTTCCTGCTGTACAGTGCAAAACAGGCTGGGTGTTTAACTGTGAGTAGAACTGGAATTATTTCCATCTCATCTCGGTGTCAACCTGAAGCTGCAGCTGATACATGGGTATGGGAATGGGAGAACCACATTAAGTCGGCCTACACATGGGTAAGAGGCTTGTTGTTTTTTTTACCGTTATTCTGGATTTGATATACCTATCAATTTAAAGGTTGTTGTATAAGCACCAAACTTTAGTAATGTTATATATAGTATGATTAGTAATAGTCAGCCTTTCGAAATGCCTGAAAAGTTTTTGTCAGTTTATACTTTTGGTACTTTTTGTAATGTCCTGGGATTTTTTACTGGAGATATTGCAATAGTGTGTTTTGTTAGCACTAGTTCTTGATAGGACAAAGTAGACAGATTTAATACTCATTGAGACTTTTAAGTAAGTTTCATGTGTACAAATATGTATTTTGTTCTGCATGGCAACCCCTAACTTAAGATACTTTGTTAACAACACAAAAGTAAAATGCTGTGGACATTATCATGCATTATCACAATCAGTTTGTGGCAAAGTTCAAGCCTTGGATTAAAAAGATACATTTTTTCTGCAGACATGTTTGTCTCATTCAGGATCTGATGTTAAGATGCAACGTTGCAACTTGGCCCTTACCAAGTAAGTATAAAAGTCTTTTTTCCCTGTAATATATACAGTCTTTTCACTCTGTTGCAGCCAACAATGGAATTGCCCCTTTCTGGGTGGAAATCCGTTTTTGCTGAAGGCAATGAATTCTGACACTTTTATGAGGTTGGTTAGTTCTGCAATAACCATTCATACTAATCAAGTGGTTTTTACACAAATACAGTCATAGTTTGGTGTTTGCAAAGCAAGTAATAGTGTAAAGTTTACCTCATATGCCATGTAGTGTTATCAGGAATTGTTTTGTTTAGTTCTGCAAATGGGACAGGTGGAGTTTATATGAGTACGTCCATCGACACATCATCGTCATGGATGGGGGAAGTGAGATCGCAACGAAGTGTCTGCTCTTTGCAAAGTAGGAATAGTTTGTAAATTATTTTGCCTGTCAAAATGAAATCTAAACATTTATAAACCAATTCAACACAATCTTATTTTCCAACCGGGGCAATTCTGTTTACAGACAGATATGAAGCAATGCAGTCAGTTTGCACAAGATTCAAACGGTGGAATCCTCCTCCGCCCTTGTTGAAGTGCACTATTCAACATTGCCCAAACCTTACTGCAATTCCTGGTGCTAAACTTACAATGTGTAAGTGAGTAGTGTTAAATAAATAATAGAGTCATTGTTGTATACTTTATGGTACCTTAATGCTCTTGGCAAATTTGTTTTCTTTGTGAGGGCATAAAAAAGTACCACACACCAAAATACAAGAGAGCATTGTTGGCAAAAAAATATTTGCCAAAAGTGCAATATTTTTTTTCCTATATCTTATTTACCAGCATTATGTTACAAATAAGAAAGGAATTTTATACATCTGTCTTTTTTTCTTTCAGCTTTATAGATATATTTTTTTCACACTGGAAACCATGCAATAGTTTTTTGTTGTTTCCTAGCTGACAAGATTCCAGTGTACGGAACCGATGCTTTGTTTAGATGTGTGGATGGATTCTGGTTGAAACCGGGATTAGTTGAAGCTCATTTAACTTGTGACGAAACAGGAAACTGGTCCCCGCCCATCGGCATAGTGCGATGTGTGGGTAAGTTAGCTTGAAGGAACTAAATTGATTGTTGGATGCTTCTATATCAACATTTGACCAAATGATTGCATCTAAATACATGGACACCATTATTTGTTGGGTGCAATTTGCTAATTGGTATTTGTCCCCAGTTATTATATTGTAGACAAAGATTATTTAAAGTTTTTTTTTTACTGTTTTACATGGTTTTAGTTTTTTTGTTATCAGAATGATTGTTTGTATTGACATCAACAATTCTAATATTTGGATATCTGTATAAAATTACACCACACATAAAAAGTAAGAATGTGTTTGTTGCAGAACTTTCATGTGATGCCCCATATCCAGTCCAGCGAACAACTCAGTCAGGAATTGTGTGGACGTTCAATAGTACAGTCACATACACCTGTTTTCCAGGTAAAATGTACACAAACAACACCTGTCAGTAAATCTATTGCTTTAAATGGCCAAGAATGTGTACTGATTAAGTTGTTATTGAAGTTGTTTCTTTCTCTAAATATTGTGCTGGCCCAGGTGGGACATCATAATGCAACTTGGTTAATTATGGTG
>QXVZ01011313.1:0-13455 GCA_008931825.1 Phallusia fumigata | reverse complement strand
ATCGATTTCATGGGTGAGAACTTGGATGTTATACCACCAGAAGAATGTTTTACTTCGAGGGAATTTTGCTTTTATTTTCTTGGTGTAGTCCAACTTGTCCCTGTCTGTCGATTAAATCAACTTTCTTTTTTAAGACAACTCGTTAAAATCTACGTTATAGATGAAGACTAACCTTGGTGTTTCCAAACTATAATTGTAAGCTTGCGATAACCTGAATCTCGTTTTGTTAAATCGTTAGTTTAGGTAGTCCGCGATGGGATTCGAACCCAAGTCCCTGGTCAGTAATTTAAAGGGGTGGCTGAGTAGACGGAAAAGTTAGAATGTCAAACTCAGTGTAAAAAAACATTGGTTTTATAGAAAGCACCACAGTTGGAAATTTATACCAGTTCCGATTTCGGTAAAATTTGATTTTTAATTTTTCCAGATCGCCTTCGACTCGATCGAAAAGCAAGCGTTGTTGAACTAACTAATTCGGAGGAAGAAATTGATGTAAGTTGCTTGGTAATTTTTGTCGACACTCGCACAATCCGTCAAATTCCAACAAATCTGTCCCGTGAATCAAAACAATAATCATGAAAGTAATTGTTTCCACTTGTAGTTGGCCTCGGATGCTTCGGGCGACACCGATGACGAATATGACGATGACGTACTCGAACCACCAGATGGCGATGAAGACGACTTGACTTTTTTCGCAGATGACGAGGAGACAAAAACACCTGAGGAAATTCGGCATGAGAACGAGGAAATTTTCAACAAACTTAAAACCCCGAAACCGCGGACTCCGAAGCCGCAGAGCAACGGTGGGAATCATATTTATTTTTNGGTTTATGTGTCTGTGACCATTATATATGACCGGAAGTTGTGACCCTTTCAGCACATGGACCGAACGCTGTCGGATCTTCGCGATTACGTCAGAGATGCGTCAGTTCCGTATCCGGTCTTCGTCTCGCTTCATGTCAAGAACACGATTCTGTCGAGTGGTTTCCACGGTAATTCCTAAACAAACAACATTTTAAATAAAAAGCCGCGATTTAAAAAATTAGCTAAATTTAAGTAGGAATCTTACAATTTCGATTGCATTTAATGTAGAGCATCGCATACAAAACCTCTCCTGCATCAAATCTATTTTTGTCAAAACTTTTGGGATCACATTTTGTGGAACCGAATTATAACCGGATCATTACATAACTTTCTTCAAATATTTTCGACAACTTTTCCAGCTTACATGGAATGTTCCCCCTTCGAAGTTTCCTTCCCCTCATTTGGAATCGGGATACGGCCGGAGGATGTTGGATCAATCTTCAACGCGGGAGCACTGGTGAGGAAGTGTCCCGAGTTTCCTCTTCACCTGCATCAGGGGATCACCGGAGCCGCTCTTGCTCTCCTCTTCGCTGCAACCCCGGGATTCGGGGAGGTGGAGGAGGACTTCATCGATTTCATGGGTGAGAACTTGGATGTTTTACCACCAGAAGAATATTTTACTCCCAGGGAATTTTGCTTTCGTTTTCTTGGTGTAGTCCAACTTGTCCCTGTTAGTCGATTAAATCAACTTTCTTTTTTAAGACAACTCGTTAAAATCTGCGATACAGATGAAGACTAACCTTGGTGTTTCCAAACTATAATCGTAAGCTTGCGATAACCTGAATCTCGTATTGTTAAATCGTTAGTTTAGGTAGTCCGCGATGGGATTCGAACCCAAGTCCCTGGTCAGTAATTTAATGGGGTGGCTGAGTAGACGGCAAAGTTAGAATGTCAAACTCAGTGTAAAAAACATTGGTTTTATAGAAAGCACCACAGTTAGAAATTTATACCAGTTCCGATTTCGGTAAAATTTGATTTTTAATTTTTCCAGATCGCCTTCGACTCGATCGAAAAGCAAGCGTTGTTGAACTAACTAATTCGGAGGAAGAAATTGATGTAAGTTGCTTGGTAATTTTTGTCGACACTCGCCCAATCCGTCAAATTCCAACAAATCTGTCCCGTGAATCAAAACAATAATCATGAAAGTAATTGTTTCCACTTGTAGTTGGCCTCGGATGCTTCGGGCGACACCGATGACGAATATGACGATGACGTACTCGAACCACCAGATGGCGATGAAGACGACTTGACTTTTTTCGCAGATGACGAGGAAACAAAAACACCTGAGGAAATTCGGCATGAGAACGAGGAAATTTTCAACAAACTTAAAACCCCGAAACCGCGGACTCCGAAGCCGCAGAGCAACGGTGGGAATCATGTTTATTTTTACTTGTGTTCATTTACATGTTTGTGATGGTTCGTCTGACATAAGCAGTGCAGAGGTTTAAAACGTCAAGCAGCTGCCAGCTAACGGGGAATAAGTTTATCAAAAGTTACTTATAACCTTTATCCGTGATACTGTTCTGCAGTGATTTATTAAACTCAAATTCTACGGTTTATCAGCTATTTTGCCAGTTTTGACTTGCTGCTGTGTTTTTGCAGCAAGCGATGGATTTTTCACGAGGGCAGTCGATTACTTCAGATCGAGGTTCAGCGCTTCAACTACCAACTCCGATTCTCTTCTTGGTCAAGTTCGCGTGTCTTTCGGTTTTAACTTGCTCAGGTGAGTTTGTATAAATCACATATTTGTTTGGTTGAGGTTTTTTTAAAGCTGTTTAAAATCGAATACAAATTTACCAACAAGAGAATGAATTTAATAAGAAGATACAAGCCAGTACTTGTGTGTAAAACATTTTCCTGGTGATGACAGCGTTTGTCGAAACGTAGAAAATGTTTTACACACAAGTACTGGTTTGTATTTTCTTGTTAAGATATTTTAAAAGCGTGAATTGTGTAAGTGTTTTCATCAAAACGTACAATCACCAGATCCACAGATTATCCCGTAGTTCTATTGTTGACCACTGCTTCAATTTTATGTTCGTGACTTCGTAAGATTAAAGTTGTAATTGAGACAAACTTTTGTTTTTTCCTCAGTTTAGTTGTTTCTTTGCAGGAACACGGCGATGAAGGTCGACCGGGACAGTTACGTTGGACGAACAGGAAAATTGTTTAACTTTACTTACAACTTAAAAAATCTTCCCAACTTCTCCCTCAATCCCCACGGAGTTCCGAAGTGCAGTGAGGGCTCACAGAATTCCTCTTCTAACTCACATTTGATAAAAACAACTACGCAGTTTTAAACTTTGTACAAATATCTATTTTGCTCCTGTTTTTGTAAGTGGACCTAAAACGAGTTTCTTGCGAGCTTTGTGCAGTCAACCGTTACTCGATGAGAACTACAATTGAACTTGTAATTCGAGCCACGGTCTGTCAAACACGGATTGTTGAAAACTTAACTTTCTAATTCACGTAAATATATTCTCATAGCAACTGAAGACACGAAATTGTGCCCGAATAAACCGAAGAAGAAGTTGGTGAGGAAAATGTCGGTAAACAAGAAAGTGATCTCTCTTGTTGATGCAGGTGAGTAGTGATGTTGCAGATGCGATGATAAAAACACATTCTGCGTTTTGACCGCGCTAAATTAGATTAACTTGAACACAAACAAACAGAAGCTTACATTTCCAGCTTGTCATAACAACGTTGCTGCCGACATCCCACTCCGACTGCAAAGAGGAACAAACCTTCTCATCGTCACAGACTTCTCCGAGTGGGCATCCGATGACGTCATGCAGCCCGTGGTACGTTTTTCTGTTACGTTAATTTGATTCATTCGTACCAGTTTTCGCCTTTACTAGTGTTAATGTTCCCGCGTGTTTTTCACAACGCACCACTCTCTTGTGAATCTCCTCCACATAACGCTTTGTAATGTCGGTGTAGCTGCAGCGCGTTCAACCTTTGATCCACCAATCGTGCCGTTTGTTTTTTGCGCCTCATGACGTTTTAACGTTCCGCAGCTATTTCCGGCCTGGTGATTGTTTCACCAAGCAAAGCTAACTCAGCTCACAGTCGACGAGCTGACGTTTCGGGTACGAACCCCGTCGCAACCCAGCAGCTAATCTGGCTCAAAACATATTTTCTCTTTTGCCTCTCAGACACTTTTGTCGGCTGCAACGAACGCGTGGAAGCAGGGATTAAAATTTCCCTTCTTCAACTTCAAAACGATCCTGCGTCTTCCTCCGACCGAGTGCATCTTGCTGGAAGATGAGGAAGACGATGAATGTCCCATCGTGATCTGGTTCACTCTCTGCAACAAGAAGTTCAAGGAGCAGAAAAACTACAAACCCAGATGTGAAGCGTTTAGTGAGTCGAAGTTTTATTGTCTATTAAAACTGAAATTTTGACTAATAGGTTTAAAGTGGGTTTCTGGTCCAGCTTCATGAAAACCGCAACATATGTGTTTGGATTGCTTCTGGATCAACCAGGATTTTTAACTAATAGCACGTGGCACTTATACATACAATTGCCTTTCTCGAATTGATGTAGGACTTGAGTTGAATTTAAGCTTGGCTGGGACGAAAAATTTGTTTTAAGGCCGATAAATTAATTGTGTTTTGTCATCTCTCTATGTCTCCCGCAGAAGATACAGAGGATTTCAACAAATTCATGGTATTTGGCGAAAAAAGTCCATATGGGACGATGAATTTGTGTTACAACGCATTGGAATTTGAACGCCTGCGTGAACTGATGTACTTTAATGTTATGAGCAACATGGAGGTAAATATAGAAAAAAAACTCGTATTTCAGCAAACTTATAATGATATTTTTTAACGTTTCAGGTCATCAAGTCAGCCATTGTGCGGGCTACAGAACGAAAACGACGGGTTTTAAATCGAAAAACAGAAACGAATAATAACGAATAAAATTCTGGTTGTTTCTGTGCAAAATTATATTCAGAGTTTCTTTTGGGAGTTTTTCATTTGTGTCTTGGCTTGGTTAGCAAATTCTTTTTTGTGAAGCGAAATAAACGTTTGTGTCCACTGTCGTCGTAATCATTTCGGATATTTTGGTATTTTAGTCAAAAGTGAAAGCAGAGGAGTGGGGCACGATACGTTACATAGAAATCGTACAAATGGGTAGCCGCCAAGTGGTAAAGTAGAGAATGATGTACGACGTACGTCTGTGTTTTCTATGGAGTTTGGAATAACCCATGTTCTGCAATGCAGGGTTTGTAATTTTTTGCGAGCTGGTGACGTTTGTAATATGTGTTGTACTTACAGATATTTTCAACACCAATTATGACGATTTTATTAATATTTATTCTTCTCATTCTGTTTATTGTTCGTTTGTTTTATGTTTTGAATCATCTACGAGAAAAGCCTTCAAAATCCTTAAAAACTAGAAGCGTGCTATCTGTTGCTGGGTCTGGTAGGTCTATGTTACAATTACATTTACAAAAAGCAACAAATCAAATGTGTAGTCTAATTCAGTGCTTTTCAACTGGGTGTATTGTACACCCCAGGGTGTACCAGAAATTTTAAAGGGTGTACCACTTTGATGGGGTGTACTGGGGTGTACAAGATACCGCAATACAATAAGCCTATGATCAGGTATCACAATAAATAAACAGGTTTATGACCAGACTGACTGGAGTGTACGTAGCTTGTAAGATACTATATTCTATTTGTGTCATCATAACCAAATATTTCTCTTGATAATCGTTATTGTGAGGTACTAACTAGTTCTTGTCATAACGGTTAATAGTTCTTTTTGCAGTACAACAGGGTGGTGTGTACAAGTTCTTCAGTCCCCGTAAAAGTGTGTACTGTTCCAAAAAAGGTTGACAAGCACTGGTCTAATTTGGTTAGCGGGCTAAAATCAATCCAACCTCAGTTGAAGAGTTGAAACAAACCCTCAACACACAATCAGTTTAGAAGGAGGCACATCCATTCCTGTGTTTAGTGTCTTCACTTGTAAACTAATCTTAATCATGCAGGTCCAGTTACTTCAATTTTGTCCCTACTTAGATCCAAAACACACATAATTTTGACTGCACACTCATTGGAGCTATATAAATTATAAAATACACAACAAACAAAAATTAGCATCAAATGTTGAATTTTTCATTCTTTTCATATCACCAGGAGGTCACACAACAGAAATCATTCGATTGCTTTCAAGCTTGCCTTCATCATTTTGCCCACACTATTATGTTGTTGCAACTAGTGACAACATGAGTGTAAAGAAAATTGAAACTTTTGAATCATCACGATCAACCAAGGATGAGTTAATGTTGTTTAAAATCCCAAGGTGTGTGTGAATTTAAAAAATAAACTAAATTAAGTTATTGCTGTTGCAGTGTGTAACAACTCATCACGTTTTGTGTTAACGTTACCTTTTTAAAAAAGGTCCTTTAAAAAAGGACTGATTGTACATGCGGACTGGCAACCTTTTAAATGCAGTGTGCCAGTTTATGCCAATGAGTTTACATGCCATGTTGATGACATTACTGCTTGATGCTTCTGCATTTAGAAAGCTAATTGTTACAATCTGTAAGAGGCTGGTTTACATGTGTTGCTTGTTACACTTTATGATAAACAAAACAAAGAGGAAACATAGCTTAAAAATCGTTTGAATATGAGCTCTTAAATCACTTGGTGTGCCAGAGGTTGCTGGCCACTGCGCTATGTCATAACAGGGAGCAGTGGCGCAACTAGCGCCAACCAAAATTTGTGGCAATATCTTTTAGGAGTAGAGAAGTTTCTCAAACTTGGGGAAGCACCATTATCACAACATTCCAAGCCTGTTTAGCCTCGTTCCCGATTATGTGGAAAAGTAAACCGGATATTTTACTTTGTAATGGTCCAGGAACTTGCATACCTCTGTGTATTGTGGCTCTTATCTTCAAAGTGAGCTTGTTTGTTATTTTAACATGGTTGAACTTTTGTAACTATTGTACTATGTGCAAAAAATTTTCAATAAAACAACCATAAGAATATCCACTTGGGCATGTAAATGACATAGGTCGGGACATTGACATGTAATTAAACCAAAAAACACACATTTTTGAGCAAACTAACTGTTACAAAACCTTCCTCAGGGGCTCTTTTTGTTAATGATGCCAAGTGGTCATACACAACTGAAACATAAAACAGCTTACATTTGTGCAGCTTTTCTAATATTAGCATTTTCTAAGTATTATTACTCTAAATAGCATTTTATAGCCTACCAACACTGAAGTTAAATGAAACTATGTGTTTATCAATGATCAAAAAGTTTGAAAACCATTGGTTTGTGTAATTTAAACTGGCGATAACCTTTCTTGGTATTGTCAAGACATAAACTTTTTTGAATTGTACTTCAGGTTTTGGGAATCTGTGCCACCGACATTGTGTTTGTGGAAAGCATGTGTCGTGTGACGACGATGTCGCTGAGTGGAAAGTTGTTGTACCCGTTTGCAAACAGGTTCTATGTCCAGTGGCCACAATTACTTGAACATTATCCACATGCTGTGTACTTAGGTGGAAGGCTTGTATGAAGTTGAATCTGGAACATTCTAATCCACTGTTATTTTTGTCATTGACTATTACTGCCCATTTGGTGCAATATTGTGCTTCTTTTTGCCGGCTACATAAAATGTTTTCACTATTGTTTGTTACAAGTGCATTTTCAGCAGTTTTTGTAATGATTCTGTTTTGCACTGGAAGTATATTTGTTGTGACCTTGAAATTTTACCTAATGATATCTTTCAAAGCATCATGGCGCACGTATGGAACATACAGGAGCCTTGCAAATATAAAAGTCTGCCATGCCCATTTTGCACAAATTAATGTTGATATTAAACTCTTCTCAACATCACCAAAACAAATCAGGTAATTGACATATGTACCAGGTTAGTAGTTACACATGTCCACAATATCACTTTGGTCAATGACTGGGCAAGACTTGCAAAAACAATGGGCTGTATTACAATGTGACCTTAATATATTCAAAAAAATATTGATCACAAGAGATGTTAACAGAGCCCTGAGCTTGACCCATGCCAAAATCAACAAATGCAAAACATTTTGGTTAGGAAAACAGGAAAAGGCACAAATTGACAATGTAATTACACTTCAATATTTTTCACAGTTTTATAAGGTAACCACAGCATGTGGGTAAAACTTCATCACAGTATGATATGCAAATGAATAGGGTTAAAACAATATGTATTTCAGATATAGATAACGCAGTTTGAAAGGCACAAAATTTAGGATTAACAGGAATATTTGTCTTGCTTCATATTCAGCAGCANTTCAAAAAAAACATTTGTAGTTTTGTGAATGTATCGAATGGTTGTACATCCTTCATTGGCCCAAATGTCGCAGTATTTAGCCAAATGTCTGTCTTGTGCTCCAAACCAGCCAAGAAGAAAAACTACTGGCTCAACTTCACTTTCATTTGCTGCAAACAAAATATTAATCTTTTTTTATAATACCCAATACCACCTAATGCTTACTTAAAACGTGTTCTGTTATATCCAAAGCGTTTGTCTTTTAAATTTAATAACATGCAAAAATGCAACTTTTAGCAAAGTGAGTTGAACATTGGGCTATGGCAGGGGGCGGGGCCCTTAATTGGGGGTTAATTTGGAAAAGCATTTCGATTGCAACATACTTTCTTGTAACCAATACATCAACAAAACTCATTCTTTCTTCCATTTACCGAGCAGTTTAAATATGATTGCTTGATTATTCATGTTGTTGACATGCCTAATATTAGCACAAGAAGTTCCTTTAGCAAAAAAGAAAACACTTTAAAAAGCTTCAAAATTGCAAAAAAGTTTTAAATCCCTAAACTTATGCTAGAAAAAAACATTTAACGTACGTGATGGAAATGTTATGTTGTACTCAATGTCATCTTGTTCTTTTTCCATTGACATGAATTGTTTACCAGAAATGATCGCTTACTTTTGATGGAAACCGACCTGAAAGTAAGTTGTGCTGATTAAGAATGCGAAGAAATCAGAATATGCCAACGGCAGTGAACAAAAAGAACTTAAAAAAGTTTCTGCACAAGAATTGACAGAAGTTTAGCGCAATTTTTTAGTTGTTTATCGATGGATTTTTTTTAACAGCTGTCGACATTTGGTTCAACATTTTGGCTGTGATCGATTTCTATGCCTGTTATTGTTTTTATCTTGTCACGTGACCATGCGTTTTTCCTTCGTCGAAATAACAAAAATTGAAACAGACTCGCTACTGAATGTTTGAAGTCGGATGTTAGTTCATCGCTGCACCATTAGCAAACCAGGTGTGTGGTAATTGGATCAAGGTTTTGTGTCAAGTTTATTTCGGGGCCTGTGCAGTTAACGACTGTACTTGATAGAGTGGAAGAACTTTCGCTATGTTTTTAAAAAGGGCAAGATGTGGCGGTTGAGTTGCCAGCTACAGTCATATCAGCGTGTGAAGTTTGTTCTGAGGTTTTACCTTCTTGACAGCGTTAAATGTGAATGGTTTACAACTGTGAGGCAATGTATTTAAGGCTGTGTATGAGTAAATCAGGTTATCAGGGTGCTTCCATAATGACATAGTTACGTTTTGACGAAAATACTAGATAAATATGTAGTCTCAGGTTAGATCTATTCCATGAATACTGATTTTTTAGACATGGAAAATATTTGTTATGGGTAACCCTTAAATAGCACGAATTTTGTGCAAAAACAAGGTTGGGAATTTGTAATGTCAATTATAACCCACTTAGCCTTAGTGTTTTCCTGTTAATTTTTCTTGGACAGGCGTGTTGTAATAGTGAACTTAGGAATCCTGCCCTTAGAATCTGCCTAGCAAGTTGGTAATTTTCGCCATCTTGGGCTGTTGTCGGGCTGCGTCCATTGGCGGGCAACAACAGTTTCCCGCCAGATTTGCCTTTTTCTATTTTGGCTGGTGTCTTGCGCCATCAAGCTAACAGCGACCATTTGTTCAGGCTGAATTATTAAGGCAGTTGCGTCTAGTTAACCGTTCGTAAGTCGACAGCATCCTGTTAACATTTTTATTTTTCTTTGTCACCATCGCATAGGCCTGTTAGTTGTAATGTAGCGAATTTATATTTGTAGTTTTTTTTGAGGAAAACAATTTTTGTCTAAATATCTTTTCAGCCCCAAAGTATTGGATGTTTCGGCAAAATGCGATTTTGTCGCAACAGTCAGATAAGAAACAGTTATATAGACGTGTTTTTAAAAAGATGGTATTCGATAAATTTTAAGGATATTTGCAGCAAAATAAATTTACCCTTTTTTTGCTCGCTGTGTGTCGCTAAAGGGTTGGGTTGATATCAGGTTTACTGTGTAGGAAAATTTTTTTGTGCGAAAAAGTTTATGTATACAGTGTTGCAATCAGCACAAATGTGTGTTATAATAGCGAGTTGATTTGACGACGTCGCTTTGTGGGGCCGTAACCTTGTGGCTGAAACTGTGATTTGAATTCAGATTTCACATTTAGTGAAGGCTTTGTTTGGAAACAATATTTACCGCATTGTGTGTAGACGCAGTAGCACTGCGAATAGACCGCTGCTAACAGGTATGCATGCATGTGAAACCGTGTACTTCGTTTCAACGGATTAAAAATAAAGATTGTGTGACAAAGGGCTACAGGACACTATACACAGATGGCGATCTGTAAATCGGAAGGTTTTTGCAATAAAACGCAGCAAAACATTTTTACTTTCTAGAGCAGTTTTACTTTCGTTAATGTGTTTTATTCCGGGACGTTAGAAAACTGCCCCGGAAATAGGTCGAGTCGCGAAGTTGGTTTGACTTTGGCGTTTTGTTGTTCCTTGCAAGTTCTGGTTACATTGGTTTCGACTTTTGTTTGTTCAAAACCTTTAAACGACCAGAGGTGGCCAACCTTTTGAAAGCAGTTTACCAGAATTTAGTGAAAATATCCATGAAATCGCGTGTCACGTTCACCAGGCCATTGCTTTATGTTCCTGTATTGGCGTTTAGTGGAGAAATCAATCTGCAAGTAAGTTGCTGCAGTTGCACTGCACTTAACGTTGAAAAAACAAAAAGTTCGTTTAACATAGCCCCAAGAATGTATTGAAATATGAACTCGTAAATAACTTGGCGCGCCATGAACAATCACCTCGCGTTGCACCCGTGCTACGGTTTGTCGACCCACTTAACGTTTCGACACGTGAATGTTTTTGTCGCCAGTAAATGAAAAATAATAGTAAGTGGTCATTCGGAGTGAAAGCAAGATTTTGTTTGGAGCTTGCATTAAGTTTGACCCCAGGAAATGTATAGGCCTAATATAGAATCAAACCGTTCAACAAACGCCGCAAGTAAAGAAAAACGATCGTTTTTCCTCAAAAATGTTTTCGTCAGTAAATGTTTGTTTGTTCCGGCAGTTTGTTTTGTTTTCAAGTTTTAGCTTCGGGCCTGTGGTTAGTGTAATGGTTCTTTCCGATGTTTTGAGTCATTTTTTCGAGCAAATGGTTTCAATGAACGTTTTACTGAATAAGTTGAGGAAGTTCAATTGCAGTTGCCAAGTGTCGATTATGTAAATGGTTCGCAAGTTTTGGAGTTTTTACCCTATATTTAATTTCAGTTTTGTCAGAGGTGCCTGTTCCTAATTTAAATGTTTCACTTTTGTTTAATTGTCAGTTGCCTACCCCATGTGTACCGGTGACATACAGCACTGAGTTTGTATTTGCCCGATCACCCCGACCATGTTGGGCGTGAAGACAAGAGTTTTGTGGCGCTATGATCAGCACCGACGGTTTCACACCATTGTTCATAATCTAACCGCTTTTTTTATGGTTTTTAAAAGAAAAATAGTTCAAATTGGGCGACACGAGTGAGTTGCACGTGTTGTACCTCATGCCTGTTTGGCCGTCAACGTCAAGAGCTCAAACCGTTGTGCGACCGCAACGAACTTTCACCGACGGCAAAACGCAGTTGCAAGCAAACAGTGGGAAGACATTATTTGGCACTAGATGTGTTTGTGGCAATAACTTGTTTGTGACATTGTAGTTTTATCGATTTGTTGGATCAGCCTTAACATGAGGTCGACGAATTTTTAGGACGAAGAAAGGTGTTTAATTCAAGTCATAAAAATGTTTAAAAAAACAACACCAGTCATGTTTAAAAGCCGTATTCTGAACCTAGCTACAGAATCGGGGATTTCGGAAGGATGTTTATATTCGAGGTAGAGATGTTCAAAGTAGAATTTCGAATCCAAATTTGTCGTTTTTATGGGGTAATTGGAACCGATATTATTTCGCTTAAAACGGCGTGTATACGAGCGTGCGCAGTACGTCTGCGCTTTATGTTGGTACCGATACAACGTCGTTTTTCCCCTTTTGACTGGTGCGTTCAAGTGTACTAAGGCACAACAAGTAACGGGAGTATCGCAGCGAGGTTAAATTTTACGCAGCATCAGCAAAAATTTTGATGCGTCGTTGATAGTTCAATTCGTTTTAGTTGTGGTGACGTCAGTGATGAAAATGGTAGCTGCCCCAATGGCTTGGGCCTTTCACTATCAAACATTCTTACAACCTTTGCACGTATACGACCGCATGTCTGACATTGTTTAGAGTTTAAACTTTTGACATTTAAAGGGACATCACCTTCTGGTTACAGCAGATATAATATAAAGCATAGGGTACTTCTAAAAGTTAAATAAATAGTCTTTTCTTGCTGGTCTGTTGCTTGCAATTCTTTGTGTCATTCTGCCAAAATTAATATGAGACTTGAATTCGATATTCTAGATTCGAAACATCTATTCTAGAATAGCCAGCTATTCTACTATGAACATCCCTAATTCGAGGTATACATATCACATGAAGTTCAGCAGAAACCGCTTTGTCCGTTCCTTTTCTCAACCCAAGTTTAGCGTTTTGCTGTTTTGCATTGGTGTGAGTTCCAACGTTGCGAACCCAACAAAGTTGTGTTTGTGATGATGACGCAATTTAGCCGCTTGTGGCGCTACACCATTAAAGCTGTGGCCTAGAGCGCTACCTGACCTGAGTTAACTGGTGTTGTTTCGCAGTCATCTATACGCGTTCGGGTTTTGGCATGTAACAATGGTGCAGCAGTTTTTCCAAGATTGTATGCACTGGTAAACAGGCCTAGTCGTCCCACACAATCACAAGTAGGCAATAGGTATTATTTGCATTTTGTTGGACTTGTGCACGTTTATTTTATTCATAAAGAATTCAAGTTTAATTGTTTTCCATGCGGCTCAACGTTTTTGGACTAGTAATGCACTGAAGTTAAAATTGGCTTCAACATTTCAGCGAATTTGTCCTTGCACCTTGATATTGCAGGAATGAGTTTTGTTTTAAACCTCTGCAAACCTAATTTTGTGCGTTTTGGTTTATGCCGAGACTTGAAAACTGATCCAAAGTCAAGTTGAAGTTGAAATGCGAGCAAAACGTGTTGATACCTTGAAAACTGGAAAGTCGAATCCTACCAAAGACCAGCTCTTTGTTTGTTTGTAAGTTGACTGACCGGGGAACTTTGCCCATGTGTGAAGTGGACCCCGAGTCTAGTTTCAAAACTCACCAAACCGGTAGATTTGTTTCATGCGATGCAATGTACGGGGGGGGGGGGGG
>QXVZ01011309.1:0-17162 GCA_008931825.1 Phallusia fumigata | reverse complement strand
AGGCTTTAAAAGTTCTGTTAACTTCAGAAAACCTTCATTTTAGTCAAAACTTGATTTCAAACTTTATATTGTGGAAACTTACACAGGTTTTAATCATACTAAAACAAGCCCTGCTTGCTTTGCTTTACACCCAATCCTGACATACTTACATGCAATAAATTTTTTGGACATTATTACAGACTGCTTCATATAACTTACATAATTGGATAAATCATGCTATTTTAATCTATTTTGCATTTTTATCAAAAACTGCATGCAAAAAATTAACCAACATGAATATCATAACCCGCATATGAAACTTACATAAATCTTATCCTTTTTGTACCGCAACCTGAGATTGTGAAGAAGTGTCGCCTCATTGAGGTACATGAGAGCACAGTTGTCATCTGCATCTTTGTTGGCATCGGGCTCAGCTGGAAATACTTGACTGTATAGGGCTGTAATAGGCTGAAAGCAAGATTACTTCAGCGAATAAAAACACTGTTGTTTTCATAATTACAAGTAAATTACTAAAACTAGTATTTTCCAACATCCCCCTCATTGTCAGGCAACACAATTTGTGTATTGGCTAAACAAAACCTAAATTACGGCAAGACTTCACTTTGGAGGTACTGATGCCTTGCTAACTAATCCATACAGCTCCTATATGTCCTGGGTTAATGTGTGAATAGTGGCTAACAGTAAATGTAATGTCACAGTATGTTGTGTATGTATACATGCACATAGTAACTATATTTATGCTGTATAAATACATTTATACAACAAACTTTAAGCCCTTCATGATTCTTGGACCACCCTAATATGTTGTTCAACATGTTTAAATACCTAATAATTTTATTTCATAACGGTATTACAATGTCTAAATCAGTGGTTCCAAACCTGGGGGTTTTGACCCCAAAAGGGGTTGCAGGGAGGTTTACTGGGGATCGCGGCAGATGTGTGATATTTTTAAAAACTCATACAAATTTATAAACTTTTTATCACACATAGGTTGCAACTGGTTTGGCCTGCATCACCTGTCTTGTCACGTACTATAAGCAATAGGGTATGTGCCCATAGCTAACTGCACAGGCATTGTCATTAATACGTCACAGTAATTATTGTCATCAACAATGAAAGCCATACGGTTAAGGCCATGAAGTTGCAAAGCCAGCCGTCTCATGGAGCAAAAGTGAATGCAAATAAGTGATATACTGTAAAAAGCAATTTGATTGATCTTCTTGTTTAGAAAAAAATGGTTGGTCGGGTCGCGATATATTTTAAATCATTATAGGGGGGTCACATGTCAGAAAAGGTTGGGAACCTCTTACCTAAATATAAAAACACACTCACACCAAAAAAACTTTTAGGTGTTGGTACTATTTTGTATGTCTGCACTAGTCTTCTTCATATTATAATGCTCATGGCATCACCAAAACCACATACCTTAACGTTGGCAGCTGTGGGTTGTACAGTGATTGTGTTACTTCCAATATCCTTTATGGTCCCAAGAATAAAACCATGCTCAGGGTAGGGCCCCCAAACTATTTTGCCACTATCCATGGCCTTCTCTTGGTTCAGTGAAGTTGTGAAAACATTATGATTTAAAACAAAATTGCCTAAAATTTCTGAACATTCAAAAAAATATGCATAAGTTGGGAAACATAGGCAACACAAGTGAAACATTGATATAAAACAGCAATTTAGGGAAAATAATTTTTTGCATGGACTAAAAAGTCAATCATGCTTTTTACCAACGTTGTTTTTTCCTATTCTGACCACCATCAATTCAGTGGCTCAGTGGATTTGGCATGCTTGCTGTGAATATCTCTTATCACTGTTTCGATTTCTGCTCTTTCAACTTTTTGACTTCCAAGTCGATGGCTTCAAAATCTCCACTTACTTGTGCATTGAATAACATATTCAGCCAATCTTTGGTCTGTGAAAAGTTTTCTTCCTGACCAACTGAATTGTACCGCATTTGCAAGTAATCATATAACTCCTCTAAATATGTCTTGTTCTTTAATACCAAATGTATAGTTTGTCGAAACAGGTAAAAATTGAGAATGATGTTCCATTTAGCACTGTTTGGTGATACTGACCGCATAGTTTTGTCTGTCCCTATGAGTGAATCAGGATTAAAGGCGGTCCGATATGCAGAAACACGTATATTAACTACATTTTGATTGCTGAGTTTATTTCGAATCGAATAGGCTATTTGATGTGTGTAACCAGCTGCTATTAAGTTTGCATATGTGGTTTCCAAAAGGTAAGCGTTGTTTTGCATTTCTGCCAATTCTATCAACTTTTTTGCATACTTCCTGGCACTTTTGTTTGCTAAGAAGATTGTCAGGTTTAACATTGTCAAGTGGAAAAATCTTGTGTGTTCATTTTTGGGAAAAATCCACTTGCCAGATTTAATCCCAATCAATGCTTGGTGGGCAGCAAGTTTGGTAGAAAGAGTTTGATCCAACTGATAACTGCTGAGCTTTTGTAACAAATCAGGGCAACTGTGTTCAGAGCACAACTCCATAAACTGTATAAGAAGCCATTTGAAAAAAAAAGGAGATTGTTTATCATGGAAGCAAAGTGACACCACAAATTGGAATGCGTCTTCAGGACAAGCTTCAAACAAATTTTGAAAAATTCTCTTTCGAATAACATAATTTTTACTGGTTTGTGAGTTTTCCAAAGTTTTATTAGCAATCAGAGCCCCCTGCAAACTTACATGAGTAGGCAAACTGTCCACAATACAATTTACAAAACTGTCTGAAATAAGAGGGTTCTTAGACAAGAGTCCACAAAGTGTTTCCAAAGTTGCTTCTGTGTTTTTTCCATGTATGTTCTTTTCAATTTTTTGTAAGTCTTCAGAAAGTATTTCTAGTATTAAAGATGGCAATGGAGCGTTGTGTGAAAGAGACCCCTGCAGTAAAGTGATTTGAATTTTAGTGTCCAGTTTGTTTTCATGTGAGTAGAGGTCTGTTGCATGTTCGCAAGCTTCAGCAATAGCACCATGGTCACACAAAATGCAAATTAAAGCTGTCCATAAATGTGTAATGGGAAATTCCTCTATCCCACGACATTGTTCAACAACTAGTGAAGCATTTGTCATCAAAACATCACCAACATGACAAGAATCAAAACTGTCTTCAATTATTTGCTTGGATGGCATAGATTTTGCAGCTAGGAGGAATTTGTTGGCTTGATTATGTAACTCAAGTTTTAAGAGAAACAAATATACCAGCCACCAATTTGGTTTTGTTTTAAGCTTGGTTGCTAAAACATTTGCAATTTCTTTCAGGATTTTTGGAGAGTCCACTAAACTTTGTGCAAACTCATACATTTCTGTTAAATTTTGGTCAGAGTTTTCACTGAACAAAAGCGGCAAAACAAAATGAGTCTTTAAACACCCATCATTTTTAAACTTCAGCAACAAATCTCTGGAATATTTTTTGTTGCTGCACAAAGCTATTTCCAGTGCAAAATCAAGCACCGGTACATTGACGAATGAAGATTGTGTCAAAGTTAGATGGGACAACAAGTGATCAAAGCTTTCACATTCTGACAAACATTGCCATATCAGGGAACGAGCAGAATCAACAATTTCAGGTTCATATTCTAAAATGGGTGATTCAAGCTTCTTCTGAAGTAGTTTTACAAGCTCAATTCCACCTGACCAGGGAGTAAGATGATGGATAGCATGCATCAGTAACTGTTGTCCACAACCAGGCAAGGATTCAATTACCAATGTTGCTTCATATTGAAGTTCCTTATTTAGCATTTTTTCCAGGAGTTGCACAAATGGAATAATGGAGACTGGTTCGTTAAGCTCGTGATTGCCCTCAACAAAAATCTCCACAGCTTTGCCGGCTGCCCCCGCTTCTACTAAGCCAGAGCAAACCAAACAATAAAAATGCCAATTCACATTTTTTTCAATTTGCTGTTGGTGAACAATTTCAAGGCACTTATTAACTTCCCCAGATGTGCCATATGCAAATGCTAAATAGCCCCAAGCAATTGGCAAAATTTCAAAATTATGTTCTTTGTGTCTGTCAATAACATCAAGTGCATTTGGCACATCACCCAGGTGGGCATATTGTCCTAGAAATTGTAACAATGTGTGCCTGGTGGGATGTAATTTGGCCACTGCAAGCTTTTCTTCGACCACAGATGGTTCAAATAAGTTTTCATTTTGCACTCGACTTTGTAAATAGGAGTTGTGTAAAAATATTGATTTGTGCCTAACACTTCGAAAGATCTCATTGGCCATGCCTATTCGAATTCGTGGCAGCTGATCCGCACACCATCTCCCACAGTGATCAATCAGAAGTTTTGCTGCTGTAGATGAGTATTGTCCATGTTTGCCTATTCTTAATGAGACTTGCAATTCACTCAAACAGTTTGAGCTGATATAACCAAATGTTTTGATTTTGTCCCCTAAGTATGTCTTTAGCACCCCATGGTCTGAAAAGTCCTCCTTGGGTAAAGCAGAAGACTCCAATCTTGGGCCCTCCACATCAAACCACTTTTGCGAATAATATCTAAATGAGCAGCAAACTTTGCCTGTGCCTTGTCTACATAGATAATGCAATCTTGAAACAAATATCTTTGGATACATCATTCAGCATTTTTTACCCACAGAGATTGGCCAACTTTTCTTTTTTTCTTATGTGCACAATGCACCAGTGTTGCTTTCTGTAAAATTGAAAAAAATGATTCAAACATTTTAAAAATAACATGTTTGAATCCAAAATTTTAAATTTCAACAAGCACAATTTTTTTATTTTTGAATCCAATTGGCAAAAGTCAAGAAACCTAATATTCAAATACCTTTGGATTTTAATCTCCGAGATTTAAAATTCTACATTGTGCATAGTTGATAGTTCCTAGTCAGTTACCAAGACACGTCACTCGTCAGTATAATAGTCAGCACTATAGCAGTCATCCACTCTTTTTTGTTTGGAGAATGACTTATCTCAGTCGTGTAGCGTCGCTAAGTTATTGGTACAACGTGCTAAATAACTTAACTGCAACAACCAACAGCATGATCACCAGGTCCACTGTACCAGTTCTGTACCACGCTGCATCTTTAAACAACCGACAATAACGGGCAGGCAGTCAGGTACAATCCTTTTTCGCATTGGCAACTAGGCAAAACCCTAACTCTATAGCGCCAACGACCGGTTAGATATCAATGACTGCAATCACAACACAACAACATTTTTCTTAAGTTTAGGGATTTTATTTACAAGATAATGGTAATCTAGTTTTTTGTAATTTTAAGCCAAGGTGTGCACTGAGTTGACCAGCAGTATTATTGTTTTTAATCGATCGATATCGGCANGGATTTTATTTACAAGATAATGGTAATCTAGTTTTTTGTAATTTTAAGCCAAGGTGTGCACTGAGTTGACCAGCAGTATTATTGTTTTTAATCGATCGATATCGGCATTTTACGAGATTGTTTTGTTCCTTAATATTTGGTGCAGTGTTGATTAACAAAGTCTTAAGTCGAGTCTTCCAGTTCCTGGTCAAGCCCTGGTAAGTCAGGTCCAAGTCAAGTCAAGTCTCTAAGTTTAGTGGCTTGAAAAGGGGTACGTGAATACCGAAGAGAATTTTCGTCCTTTCGTTGAAGATAGTACGCAGAATTGACCGTGAAATACCTACAGGTATAGAACATTCGGTGCTATAGTACGCTGGACACGTTATACATCTGATCGGTTCAAGTAAAGTCGTGTTATGACGAGTCCAAGTTAAGTCTTTTTCAAGCCAGGTCTCAAGTCCATTGAGTCAAGTCTTTAAAAAATGCACTTATTTTTTTCTTTTGGCAGTTATTTTGCTGTGGCACTTTATGTTTGCGGGCGTAAGATTGTGCTGAAACATATTTGAGGAGGCAGCTGGTGCGTATAACTTGAACCATCCTTGAATCAAAGTTTTATCCGGGATACGAGCTTAGGATTGATACTGCTTAACTTTATTTTGATTCGAGTTTGACGAAATGAGATTATAACGGATTCGGATTTAGTGTTGTTTTTTGCACCAGATCCCCAAAACTAATTTGAAGCGATCAGATATCTTTGAGGTGAGACAAACAATAAGCGTCAAAAACTGACCAATGCAAAAGCGGAAACAGAACCGGGTGACGAAAGTTTCGATAAGAGCAGTACAACGAAGGTGGAAAAATCATTCATGCCTAAGGGATTAAGGCGACCAGACAAGAATACTGATTTACAGTTCCATAAAATTCTAGGATCACGTTATTACCATCATCAGTATAAAATGTAAAACAACAAGTTTGCCGGTCAAGGCCCTACTAAAATGCTTTAAACGTTGGTGCCCCATATGGTGACTCATGACTGGGAGTGGGTGAAAAACGAAACACTCGAAAATAAAACGTTCCTGTGCTACCCTTGTGCCCCCAAGCACATGCTTATTTTTCTATTTTGCTTCATGGTTGAACCAGCCCTGCTAACAAAATAAACACAACTTGTAGAAATCGAAAATAGAGACGTACCCCCCCCCCCACATTTTTTCAACAATAAAAGTAAGTGCAATCAAATTTATGGAATGTCAGGTAATTTATGTAAGACCACAGAAAATGCGACAATTGGTTGTTTGTTTTTGGGGATAATTTTCACCTGTTCTCATCCGATTGGTTTGGTTGTTAGTTCTATGACGTGGCCCAATTCACAGTATTTATTGCGGGAAAATCCCTATGTTGCTATTTGAAACTGCTTCTAGATTCTAAAGTCTGAATTGGTTCATGTTATTTTTTGTTTTTGTACAAGTTAGTCTGGTACATGGACTAAGTATGCTATTGAATGAGGTCTACGGCAAATTAGAAAAGTGAAAACATCCAGTGGAGTAAAAATGCCGGCAGTACAATTAAATCGCATGCAAGCACTGCAGTTTCTTTTGATAATGTTTGCCGTTCCTGCTCAGTATTTCTTGTATGAATGGACTGGAAAGACAGAAACAAATCGAGTGGAATCAATTCAAAGGTACGGTGTGCATTTTGTTGTATGATTGTATTATTTGTACTTCCTGTATTTTTATTTTAGTTTGATGGAGACTTCAAAAGGTTTTGCAAAAACATATTTAAACTTTGCTTCATGGCAAATTTGGATTCATCAAGCTTTAAAAGAAGTACTGTTTTCAGGCAAAAAAGTGAAGGTATAGGAAATTATGATTATATATTTGGCATGGGCTATCATGAATAAAAATTGTATGGTTGGTACAAGAAGCAAACTTGTACGTAATGTGTATTCTACTCACCCATGTAGAGTCATAGGTTAAGGTAGTAAGGAAAAATAAATATTTTTAAAAAATGTTGGGTTTATTGCTTGATTTGTTTGACATGTTACAATTTTTTTTACTTTTTTTTTAGGTTGTTAAAAAAGAAGTGTCACCATCTTCCAAAGGAAAGCAAAAATCGATCAAAAAACCAAAAGAAAGTGTGGCAGAAGAAGTTTTTTATCATCGCAGTCCTAACAGTTACTTTGCCAGTATTGACACTTTTTGTACTTTTTTACTAGACACAAAATTTAAATTTCCACCTTGGTGTGTGCAGTTAAAAATTAAACAGTGTGCACAAAATAGATGCATCAAATTTATGTTCCCGTTGTTTCAGTTTCAATAGTTTTTAAAACTACAGTACTCCTAAGTACAATGGGGAGCTTACAAATCTGATGGAATTGATAATATACAATTTGCTGTGTCATTACTAAATTAACTTCGTTTAAATTCATTTGTAGCTTATTGGCCAACTTTACCTAAAAAAGCATTAAGACTCTGTTAAAACTAAAAAAATATTTTGTCATTTTAGCATCGATTAAGGTACATGTGAGAAAACCAGGGGTTGTAAAGTACAGGGTTGGCCAAGTGATCAAACATAAGAAGTTTGGATACCATGGAGTTATAGTTGGTTGGGATGAAACATGCAAAGCACCTGAATCTTGGATACAACAGAACCATGGACCAAACAAGGTAGTTTTTTGTGATTAGAAAAGAATCTTTACCAGGTAATAAGTATATTTGTTGCACGCCATGAGGCAATAAAATATGGCCATTCAAATCTTGCTGTATATACTGGGGTGTGCTCAATTTCTTTTTTTGTTTAGGCTACGGCTTTTTAATATAATCAGTTCATGCCAGTAACTTTCATCCCAGACGTTTGGGTAAATTGTAAATAAAATGTAAACACTTTTTTGTAAGTTTAATTTAACTGCAATACCCAGGAAAAAAGTTTGCCAATTCATGGTTTGAAACTTTACACTTGTTGTGTCAAAAACAGTTAACCTTTAAGCAGTCTAAATAATTAATATTTTATACCATGGGCCAAAACTGCAAGTTTTCAATTTGGCCAACAGTCGGTGCTTAGGGTATAACATCTTATATGTACAATATGAAAACCGAAATTTTGTTTTTATGGTATAATGTTATACCTTTTCCGAAGGTAAGTTTGCAAAAAGAAACTAAATCAATTTGGAAAGAAAGTATNAACAGCTTATATGTACAATATGAAAACCGAAATTTTGTTTTTATGGTATAATGTTATACCTTTTCCGAAGGTAAGTTTGCAAAAAGAAACTAAATCAATTTGGAAAGAAAGTATTCAATGATTTTTTCCTCATTGTTATGTGATATTTTGGCCCCCAGTAAATGATTGACAGTTAATGTTTCCAATTAATGGGTTCTTATAAGAAGACTTGAACCATGGTGTTGCAATTTTGCCTATTTTTACTCATGGCTTTTAATACTATGGACATTGTATACAGATTTATTAATGTTGTTCCAGAATTGGAGAAACCAACCAAGTTATGCAGTTCTTGTTGATACAAGGGACCGCCCTGGAGCACAAACTACTTATGTTGTGGAGGAAAATATTTCAATTGTTTTAAACACTAAAATAACACCCCCCAACGTTAACGATTACTTTGACTTCTACGATGGTGCACAATATCATATGAGACCAGCCTTGCAAACCATTTATCCTAATGATTGATTTGTGAAACTGTTTTTTTTTGAGGTTGCTTACACAGTGTGTTTTGAATGGTTAGGCAATTGTTAGAAGTTTGTTTGTTTTGTGTTCCTGCATTAATGTAGCTCTCAAAGCTAGTTGTGAAGAAGTATTGGGTGCAAAAATATTACTTAACTTATAAGCTTAGTTGGTGTCTATTGATGTATACACTAATTTCTGGGGAATTTTTTATTGACATGTACGTGTGCTGAAAACTTGCTTGTTGAGAATGTTAGTTTCTTTGCTTTCACAAATGTAGGACCGATTAGCCGGTAGTAATTGACAGTCACAATTTTCCTGAGACTGACATGAAGTCTTGTTGTCGGATCTATCCTTATCATTGCCTTGCATCTATGTCTTTAGGGGTGGGCAAACTGCAGCTAGCAGGCAAAATTTTGCCAGGAAATTTTTCTGCCTTTTCAAGTTCTTATAACACAGTTCATTTTTGTGTTCCCTATTTACCTAGGACTGGTTGTCACCCTGTTTGTTTTTGTTACTTTTAAGTCATTTGTTCTGTCACAACTAAACATTGTCAATTTTATTGCTGTGCAGTTACAATAAAAAAGTTTGGCCTGTAAACCACCAAGTTTGCTTACCCCTTATGAACATGTGTGCGAATGTTTCCCTGTCATATCCTGTAGTGGTGCTTATCATGCAAGTGTGTGGCTTGAAACCTTTATACATAGAGTTTACATTCAGGGCTTCCCCGGATAAGAAGTCTGTTAAATCTTGTCACCAAAATACACAAGTTTGCTATGTTAACATGTATTTGCAGCAAACAGCATTGCACCAAGCCAGTAATAGGGAGATAAACTTTGGAAACCAAAGATTAACAGGAAAAGGTTAACATCACGATCATGTTGAATTGTAAGTGTAATTGTACAATGGATGTGTGATTATTACGATGTCACTTGAAACTGCAGAAACCAGGATAGGATTAAATTAGGTCTAATAGTCTCGGATTATGTGATCTATTGAACCATTTGCAACATGCAAAACTATTATAAACTAAAATTAAAATGAAAAAACTAGATTTTTGTTCTTGTCACACAGGTTTGTTTTCCACCTAGCATGCCCTCTCTCTTTACAATTTACAAAATCTAGCCCAGAAAGAACTTGTTATTGGTGCTGAATGATTTTAAGTAATTTTACATGACAGAGTGCGACAGGCAAATTGGGTCAAAAACATTCGGCGACTTATGTCTTTTGCCCACGGAAATATATTCTTCAGGAAATGAGCTGTATGCCATACGAGCCATAAGTTTTTTTGTGTAAACAAATAATTGCACTCTGAACCTTTACTGATACCCAATACCGGGTTGGCGAGGTCTATAACTACCACGGCCAAATAATCGGTGAGGATTTGGGCCACCAGGAGGCGCCTGACCCTGTGGCATGTTGTATCCAGGCTGGGTGGCAGGGGGGCCTCGTGGTTGCTGGTGGTATCCCTGCTGGTTCTGTTGGGGCATGGGGTTTGCTGGTTGGCCATACGGAACCGGTTGTGGACCTTGAGGTGAACCACCATATTGGTTTGCCACTTTTGGTGATGGCTGTTGGCGTGGGTCCTGGCCTTGTTGCTGCTCATAGGGGTTGTAAGAGCCAGTTTGATTTCCAGGCGGTCCATAGTTTGCCTTGTACAAATGTTTGTTTGTGAGGAAAATAATGAACAAAGAACAGTTGGGCAGGTTAAAACTAATTTGTAAAAGGATAATAGGTCTTAAGCATTTTTTTTTACCTGAGGGGCAGTGTTCATTGCTGGAGCCTGCATATTTGGGGCTGTATATTGCTGACTGGTCATTGCAGAATTGGTTTGTTGAGCTGGTGGTTGTCCATATTGGGGTTTGCCAATGTAGCTGTTGGGCTGGTGCTAAAAGTGAAGCAAAATATTAGTTTTAAATCTAAGTGGATCTGGTCTTGATCCGCTTGGGAACACAAAGTTTTGTTGAATTAAAAATTATTCACATAGAAATTCAAGTAACATGCACAGGAGTCCAACATATGTTACCTGAGTAGGGGCTGGTGGCATAGCTTGAGTTGATGGTACAGGTATTGGGGGTTGTGTCCCTTGCTGGTAAGTATTCTGCATCTGTTCAGGATTTTGTGTCTGTGGGGGAAATGCCTGGCCTTGGTTTTGTTGAGGCATCATTCCAAATGACTGGTGCAGGGAATCCATTGATGTTTGAGTAGCTGGCTGCTGTTGCTGGGGTGGTTGCTGCTGCTGTTGTTGTTGTTGGCGGAGTTGTGTAGCTGAAGATACACTGTTCACACTTTCTACTGGACTTGTAGGCCTGTCACCTAAAAAAGAAAATAAACATAATGTTAAGTTTATCCACCACACAAAATTTCCATACATCGAAGCCTTCAAACTTTATATTATCAAAGTCCGTCGAAAAATAGCTGCCTATGGTTTCGGTTTCAAGTCTTACATGAATTTTGGCAAATTGAAACTAAGAACTACAAAAAAAGAAAACTACATTAAGATAATATTTTTAAGGAAATAAATGTCTTAAAAGTACTCTATCTATGATTTTTCTTAGATGATCTCCAATGAACAAGAGTGTTTCCCATTCACCTAGTTTTGCATTTGTCAGATATGCAATGTCGGAGATGCAGTTAATACAGTTAAATGAGAAGGGCATAAAAATATTTATGAGAGAAACGCTTAAGCAAGCAAGAAAATATTAAATAATTATATATCTTTTACCCTGAACAAAAACTTAAACAACCTAGTTCAATCTACCCAATACAATGTTGTAAAACTGTTGGGTATAAAACAAAGCCAAAAAGACAAAAAAAATGTTTAAGAAGTCAAGTCATTTATACAAGCACAGTAACAAGCCAAAAAAAGTAAAAAGGCCAATGGATGCTATGCAAAACCAAAGTTTCCTATTCAAGGGGCAAAATTTACAAACTTGCCTGGTTTTCCAAAGGAGGGTATCTGCTGTGCAGCACTATTTTGGCCAGACGTAAGAGGATCAAATGCAGGTTCATAAGTTGCGTGACTTGTTGCTATTGAAGGAGGTGCATCCACCTGTGCTTCTTCTTGAGTTTTTATGTTTGGCTTTGGCTCTGAAGATTAAAAGCACAAAGAATACAGATGTGTAGTAGGAAAAAAAACTTGGTGATAAATCCGTAAAAAATCATAAAACTCTTTTAATGCTTGTGTATGAAATGTGCATGAAATTTTAGCCAGTTGAATACTTTTTGGCAAATTTTGGAATGATTTACATTTTGTCTAAAAAATTCTTTAGAAATTGGATACTTTATATTTTAACCGGCTTGCAAATTGAAAGGGTTTTCAGCCAACACTTTCCTAATAATATAGGCAAACAACAATTTAAATTGCATGCAGAGTAATACAGTACACATACCTACGACAGGTGGTACTGCACTTTCTGGGTTGTTGCCATCAGGGGTCTCAATTGCAAGTTGATCTAACAGTTTGTTTACTTGGTTCCGGATTTGCATTAGTTCACTTCGTATTCCACTGGCGTTGCTTAACTTCTGTTTGTTTCCAGATTGGGGATGTGCCTTTGCTGGTTAAATAGATATTTAAAATGGACATGAGACATAATTATTGAGAAAGTTAAAATTTGTTTTAAACAGGAAGCCTAATCACAATAAGAAAAAGTTTGTACTTTACCAAATATTCACTCACTAAATATTGTAAGCTTGAGTATTCGACTCATCTGGATGGCAAGATTCATATCAGAATCATCAAAAATTGTTATCAGATCACCATCTAAAACAAAACTGAATTAGTATTTGATAATTTTAATTTCATCCAAATTTAACTATGTTTTAGAGCCAAAGCACAAAATTTGTACTATTGAGTAAAAAATGCACACCACACCTTCATCCGCATATTTTATGGTAACGTCTTCGTTTGTTTCCAGTGTGCCACGAAACACACGTTGCATCATTAGAATCAACTCATCGTACGTCAATTCCTCATTGTAAATTGGAATCCGTCTTATATCGTCGCCCAACCGGGCCTTTATAATAAGCTTTCCGGTCAAATCTGCGCTACCTGAACCTTGACTTTGGTTTACCATGGATGTGTTTAGCATCTTCGACTAATTGTTAAAAAGACGTGACTTACTGCAAAGTGTAAAAGCAAAGTAACAACAAAGTACAGTCAAACTTATAAAAACCTATGTCATACTGTCGTGCGCTTGCTTGCACTGCACAGCACAGCCACGTCGTGTCACTGTAGCTCTGTCACCTGCGGCGCTTGTTGCTGACTATCAAACAAACGATATGTCACTTTTGTTCCAATACACATCGCCTAGCGGTTGACACAATGTATTTTTTGTGACTTCTTTTTATCTTCGAATTATTGGGAATAGTCACAGGTTATGAATGACACGTTGAGAAGATACTTGTCAAGATCAAGAGAAAAGACTCGGTCACATGATTGGAGGAAAAAAGTCTAAACAAGTGCCTACTGACAAGTTTAACTTCAATGCACTAAATTTTACGGCAAGATTTTTAATTCATCACTTTTGAATATTTTTTATCGCACAAACAAATCCACTTTTTTACCAATATTTTACGGATGAACAATTCTTAAAAATACGAGAACGCTAAATTAACATGTTCGTTTCGTTCAACATACAGGTTTGAAACCTTGTACTTTGTACTACAGTTTCGGAACATTTATTGATCTCCAGCTGAATGTGATGAATTATTACGAGTTCAGATAAGTTGCGGAATTTTGTTTAGTGGCTTTATTGTTAAATCTCAATCATGGGCGAGAATAACAGGTACCGCAGTCCGCAGGCCGCAGGCGTAGCTTAGCAGTGCACAGGAGCGTAGCTTAAATTGCGGTTACAAAAAGACAAGTTAAATACTGTAGTAAACACAAGTTATGCCTATTTATCGTTTGTTTATTTTTTGTTAGTTGTATTTTTAAGGAACTACTGACCAGGTGCGGCTGATCATGGCTGTCCGGTCCCTGACTGATGCGTTTGTCTTACTGAGGAACAATGCAATGCAAAACAAGCACATGTTCACCAACCACAATGTAAGGTTGATGTATACTTATGATATTTGCTGGATCTTTATACACTTCGCTGTACCCACACTTTTATTGAACAGTTGTTTATTGTCCCCAGTCACACAATGGTCCTTTTTAGCTTTTATCAAAGAAGAAACTGTTTTTTTTAGAATGTAACGTATGAAGATGATACTGTTGCTTTGGTGGGAAATTCTTCTGACATTGAATCGGCTGTGTCTTTTAAGAAACAAAAGCCATCATTTCATGATTGGTAATTTAACGCTTGGATTGTAAGTTTTGTTACTTGGGATATTCTGATTTCTGTACAATTTTGTGTTAAGGTCTGACACTTCCCAAGAAATAAACTACAACTTATCAAGAATAGAAGAAAAAGGTATATCTGTATGCTTCCACCAATCAGTTGACCTGTTTAAGTGTCACAGTATTTATTTTGGAAAACTTTAATTTTAAACATTTTTAGTTCATGAGCTGACACTGCTGCATGACAAACACTTAAACCGCCCAACATTAGATGATAATGTTGATGAAGAACATGCGATAGAAATATTAACACAAGAAATTACACAGGTCAGATATTGGACGCACTTTGCTATATTTTAATATGTTGTGTACACAGTAATAGTAATATACAATGCTGTATTTCATCAATGGTTTAAGCTTGCTCTTTATGTTTCAGCTTTTTCACAGTTGCAATGGAAGCATTCAGTTAATTGGTAGAAGATGTCAGAAATCAAAGAACCAAGAAAAGGTTATTCTGAAAAATGCCATGTCATCATTTGCATCAAACCTACAAGACATGTCAACAAACTTCCGAAAGTGTCAGTCAGCATATCTCAAAAGTAAAGTGCAATTTGCGTGTTTTTGTGAAAAGCTTTTATCTTTCTTGAGTTTAATAACTAGTTATTACATTATTTTGTAATAGGTTTAAAACNCAGTCAGCATATCTCAAAAGTAAAGTGCAATTTGCGTGTTTTTGTGAAAAGCTTTTATCTTTCTTGAGTTTAATAACTAGTTATTACATTATTTTGTAATAGGTTTAAAACCAACAAGTACTGTTGGCAGATAAACATTGCCTGTGCAGATTTATCAATACAAAATAATGTCATAACTAGTTATTAAACTCAACAAAGATTTGTCATCACACATATATGACATAACACTAGATTTACTGGATACTGCAATCCCACTTTTACACCTTCGGTGATGAAAGGTTGTTTATTAAGACTAGCCAACTGTAGGAAGAAAGCAATAATTCTTCTGCAATAACTTGACTTGTATGAGCGTTCCCTTGGTAAAACATAAAATTTAGCAGCTTTTTGGCAAGCACCTAGCATTACTTTTTAATGTGTTTAATACTACTTACTCTTGCAATGGTTCGAATCAAGCCATCTCTGGTAGTTGGCTCATTTGGGAGTTAAATCTGTTAAGTTGAGATGTATAGACACATGTTTTCTAAAATAGAGTTTTGGTGTAAACAGAGTTAAAAAGAAGAGAAGAAAGATCAAATCATTTTTTTGGACAAACCAGTGCACTTATGGTGGAGCAAAATGAAGACGATATTGATGATGAATTTTTTGAAAAGGTTAATATTTGTGATTCATTTTTGTAGCATTTGGTGATAAACTTACAACTGTCTGCTGCTTTTAGGGATTCTCCCAGGAGCAGATTGCATTTGTTACACAAAATGCAGTCAACATTGATCAAAGAGAAGAGGAAATTCGCTCTGTTGTGCAAAGTATTACTGACCTTTCCAACATATTTCGGGATTTAGGAAGTATAATTGTCGAACAGGTATTGTTTACCANGATATTGATGATGAATTTTTTGAAAAGGTTAATATTTGTGATTCATTTTTGTAGCATTTGGTGATAAACTTACAACTGTCTGCTGCTTTTAGGGATTCTCCCAGGAGCAGATTGCATTTGTTACACAAAATGCAGTCAACATTGATCAAAGAGAAGAGGAAATTCGCTCTGTTGTGCAAAGTATTACTGACCTTTCCAACATATTTCGGGATTTAGGAAGTATAATTGTCGAACAGGTATTGTTTACCACATATATATGTAAAAATTGAAAATAATTTTTAATGTTTTCATCATTTGTTTTGAACTTCTGTAAATGTACATTTTGTGTTAAAATAACATTACATATCATTCTTTCACGGAAATTCACCATACTAAACTGAGAATTTTTTAGGGAACTGTCTTAGATAGAATTGACTATAATGTTGAACAGACAGTTGTGAAAGCTGAAGCTGGTGTTACACAATTGAAAAAGGTAAAGGATGTTACCATTTTACACAATGCAATACATAAATATTCTCAACATTTTCTCAGTAGTTCATATGTATGTTATGGAGAAATTTATGTTTTAAGTCTGCATGTATGATATGAAATATTGTAACAAAAAATTTAATATCTGTAAATTGCCGCTTAAATGTTTTGGTATTTCTGGTTTTTGTGTCATGTCTAAATTTGCATTGAAATTCGGTGTGCCAAATGCCATATACAGGTTTGTCATTCAAAGCATATGTGTTTATTACAGGCTGAAGAATACCAGAAGAAAAACCGTAAACTTATGATAATATTTGTCATGGCCATTATAGTAATAGTTCTCGTAATTATTTTGGCTCTTGTAAAACGGTAGCACTTGCTCAAATATACATATTTTGTACTTGCCCTTCTTTCTTCACTACTTGCTATTGGGATTTATTCCCAACGGCTTGCCAAATGCTTTTTGTACTTTCCTGGATGTAACATATTTTAGAAATATGTTTTTTTGTGTCAACTGCCTGCTCAAAGTGTGCTGCCTATTCAAATTTAAGAGGAGTTTGATTAATGCAATTGAGGTGTAACATACAATTGTGGACTGAAACCTGCTCACCTGTACAGGTGCAAAGTTGCATTAGATTTGATACCAGAAACATGTTTTTGTAAATCTTGGTGATCATACGTGAAGCAACCTAGGTATAAAATTACAATTTCAACATTTTTATGATGCAATAAGTATACGTTCATAGAAATCGTGTCCGCCGGGGCAGCAACATCATCGAACACTGTGTGCTGCTTATTTGTGCTTTAATGGGTAGCTTTTTTAACGTCACTAAATGACTGAGGTTAGCACGTACGTTAGTATATATTGTGT
>QXVZ01011304.1:0-14358 GCA_008931825.1 Phallusia fumigata | reverse complement strand
CACAAACGCGACAATCTCAACCATTCCTTTTTTTACATCTTGCAGCTTTACGACATGACAGAACCTCCAACGTTCGTGTCGCTATTGAAAGGAACCTACAGGCGTCGGATGCGGCCTTACTACTCAAAGTCTGGTTCTTTCTTGCTCTGCTTTTCCAGTGACGAGAAAGGACCGATGTCGGGCTTTAACGCCACCTACCGGGCATCAACCCGTAAGCTTGATTTCACGTTGCGTTTTGCAAATTGTTCTGGAGCAAGGCTTCTTAAACGTTTTTTATCGGGTCCTGAATTTTAATGAAAATGATATTTGATACTGGGATCTGATCTGCCCTGAAGTTTGCAGGCTAACGATAACGGCGCACTAATATAAAAATCACAGTACCTCAGGCCTGCATGAGGCGTTATGACGAATTGCTTTAGTAACGAAAAATCTTATGCATTCTGTTAAAGGTTATTAATAAACGGATTGACGAGTTATCAATGGCATAAATAATGTACACATCAGAGGCATCATGTATGATGTCACAAAACAATAAAAGTGCTATAATCCGACAATATTTTTTCTTTAACCGATTCCTGGTATTAATTCCTCATCTTTTGATACGAAGTTTTCTAATTTTTTTAATGGTTGAACAAAACCATACAAAACATGTGTTTTCCTTAACGTATTTTTAAAATTTACTTTGATCTTGTTGCAGTTCTACCACGTGAAAGAAGACCGTTGCCACTACCGTTAGGTGAGTCAAGTGAAAATCATGAGGAAACATTTGTCCAAAATTTTCAACGTTTTTCTCACAGTCTAACCGCAAAAATATCTGCATGAGAAATTTATTGCACATAAAATTGTATGGTGATCGTGTTTTTCATCCATTTACAACCCAATGTTTTTCAAGGTGCTTGCGGTGGGAATTTGACGGTGCCGGAAGAAGGACACGCCGAATTTAGGAGTCCAACAATTTGGCGATATTACACCAACAAAATGGAATGCACCTGGGTGGTACGCGCGCCAAAACCGGAACAGAAGATTCGTCTCTGGTTTCCTTACGTTCACACTGAGGAATGCTGCGACTGGGTCGTTGTGAGTATACGTTCAGTTTGACACAGTGGCGTGTTTATAAAAGTCCATTTGTGCAACAGCGGTAAAATAAGAGCATTTTTGCACAGTTTGACTGCGAAAGACTCTTGGACTATACAAATTGTACGTTAGGTAACCAACTTTTAGATTATATACACTGCGGAAATGCAGTTTACGTGCGATGAAATGTAAATTCTTCTAAGAGGCAATTCGCATTCAGGTAACCTTCAGCAGTTTAATTATTATGTTATGTTTTATTTTATTTTTTTTCACCGGGTTCGAACCCGGGATGATCCAGGGAACTAATCCCGATCAGTTTTTTATGTCTGTATATGGGGGGGGGGCCTCAGTCCATTCGACCAAGCGCTCGCCCTATTATGTTTTGTTTGCGGACCGCGAGTGTGCGCTAAAATATTGTTACGACCCCAGGTGTCCACAAACTTGGACTGCCGTGGCTCAACTTACAAAAAAATATTGGAAATTCTGATAAATGTGGGTGGATCGACGCAAATAATTCCCGTTACTTTCTGGCTTCCAAATATTCAAAGCAAATCTAATTTACCGACCGTCTTCAGATAAGGGACGGACAGGACAATGACTCTCCCAAAATGGGAACCGTCAGCGGCAGTCCGTTCACCTTTCACCCGTACACGTCATCCAGTGACGTCATACGCGTCGATTTCAAGTCAGACCACGTCAACGTGGGAAGAGGCTTCCGAGCTATTTACGAGCTACAGAAAGGTAAAATAAGGCAATGTAATGAAAAGAGAATTAAAATAAGAAATGTTCGAGTAGATTGAAAAAAGATTTGTAAACATAAGATGTGAGTTCGAATCCCGTCTTTCTCTTCTGGGAAGGGTCAACGATTCCATTCCAGAAATAATTAGCAAGTGAGCAGTTTTTTTGCCTCGTAACATCGGTGTAACTGCGGCCCGTACAACCTCCACCAACTGCGCATTTCACTTTTTCAAGCTACAAAACGTTTTAACGTTGCGCAGCTAATTGCGGCTTGATGATTAATTTAGTGGTGCTGTGTCGCTACAACTCCGCTAAGTCACCAAGCGAGATAAACTCTATTAACTCACAAAGGCGGCCATATTCGTTTCAAACCGAGCAGATTTTGATTGAATAAACGGATAACAAATACTGTTTTGACAGATGCTCCTGAAGCGCCTGTTTGTGGTGAAAATCTGACGGCTTTGCCTTCTGCTCAGTACTTTTCGTCGAGCAATTGGCCCAACGGAGTGTACGGCAACAACGAGAGTTGTGTTTGGGTGATTCGTGCTCCACCTGGCCTCAAGGTGGCGGTCACACTTCTTGGAGTGCTCACAGAGCCGAAGTTCGACTCCATAAGGGTAAGACTAATTACTCCTAGGACGGTTTCTCAATGTCAAGAAATTGTTGCAACATGTAGGCCTACAGGCTTGTGCCTACCGGTTACAACTGTGGTTAACGGTTCGACTCCATCAGGGACTTAGGACTCCTAGGACGATTCCCTGTTGTCAAAACAACATTTTTGCAATCTGTGTAGTTTGGTGCCGACCAGTTACAAAAGTGATAAAATTCATTGACTCTTGCGCACTAACCAAGCTAAGTTGCGTTGCTATCATAAAAATGTTGGTGCTAACTGGCTAAACGTAACCATAACCTTTTAAATTGAGGCCTATCAAGATGCCCCTAATTTATCCCTGTCCTCTTTCGCTTTTGACTCTTTAAACACACAAGCAATAAACAGTGTGAATCTAGATTAATACTGCGTTAAAGAAACGTAAGTTGATCAAAATCGACATTAAATACAAGAGAACGCCTACAAAAACCCAAATACTTTTTCTCAAGACTTACACTTTTTTCCTCTTCAGATTCTCAACGGTGCCACATCCATGAGTCGTCGTATTGTTGAACTCAGAGGACGATTTTACATTAGATACAGCGCTCTTGGGACAGTGCTTAGAGTCGAATTTAAAACCGATGGAAGCGGAAGAGCTGGCGGCTTTAGGGCCGTCTATAGAAGTGTAGCTGACAGACAGGAGTTGGTCAACATCCTGGGTTATGGAGTGCAAAGAAAGTGAGCCTGACCGTTGTGGGATTGGTGTTTTCCGCAGTTTCTTTTGCGATTGTTTTTCGTTTTGTTTTTTGGCATTAAAACCTGGCAAACAAACTCAAGTCGTTTGGTTAAATCAAAAGAAAAACAAAAAGCTATTGGACAAAAGGAAAGTTTTGAGTGGTTTTCTTTTTTTCTGAATACAAAACATACTTGCAGTGACATATAAATGTCGATCTTTTCGTCTGTGCATTGATCTTTATAAAGGCGAAATGAAGATTAGTCCAAACCCCTTAACACAAAACCAGTCCCCTTAATTTGAACGAAAAAAACAAAAGAAATATTCATCGCCTGTTGCATTTCATCTAATTTACTTGAGTGTTAACTGCTTGGATGAAAGTGTAAGGAAACCCATCTAAAATTACCAGTGTTTCTTCCGCTTATATTACTAGCAACCGCTGGTAGCCATTTTTGCTAGCTATGGAAATGCATGTCTGCACCGAGTTACTGACGCTTATTGGCTATAAAGTTGACCGCAAGACGGCGCCATTGCTTTATTGCGTACTCGCAAGGTTGTTGGTTCTAAACCTGTCTCGGCCGCTTGTGTTTCCATGGGCAAAAAATTAAGCTGCAATGCTAAGCCAGTGGACCCGATGGGTTGACCCGAAATGGAGTCACTAATTTCAAACTAAATCAAACGGAACTGCAATGAGGTAGGTATGTTCAAGCGTTGTCTTCCTCCCAGGATAAAATAAAGCAAATCAGACAAACAATGGTTAACTATTAAGGATGGAACAGAACTACACAGGTCAAGCAACAAGTATTAGTTTTACTTTGTTCACAATGCGTAACCGGAGTGATGATATTTGCTCTGAAGCATTTTAGGAAAACTTATGTTCAGCTATGCGAACACAGAAGCAAAAATTACACATGGAATGACCAAGTAAATAACAAGTGGTGGGTTTCCCACGATAGGACATCGACACACATTTTGATCTTTACACAGGTTATGTTTATGCATAGCAGCTAGCGCTTGTTACTGGAAAAGGTTTGATCTTAAGTTGCAGTTAAAATGAACGTTTCCAATCGCTTTTAAACGCCTAGAAAACTCGCTTTGTCAAAATAAAAAGATTGAAAGCGATGTTTGTAGTTAATACATTTCATTCCGAACGTTTCGAATCTCGCTGTGGCACTAATGATGAACTCCAATTGTCGAAACGTTTGGAATAAAATGTATTCACTACATACAAGTTCTCTGGCAGTTCTATTTTCAATTATGATGTTTGGATTGCATTTGAACCAAATTTTACTTCGTAAATACTTAAAAACTGATGTGGTCGTAAAACACAAACGCACCTATTGTGGTCAGGTTTGCCGATGATCTTGATCGAAATGGCAGTTTAAAAACGTATGGACAGAAGAAGAGTTAAAACCAGGTAAAAGTAAATCGTCCACTTACAAGGTCTTGCTAATAAGAATTGGGAAAATTAAATTAAATTCACGTACCAAAGAAACTTGTCAAAAAAGCTTCAAATTATTCAACCTTTTCAAAAAGCTGCAATTAAAAAAACACCAAAAAGCTGCTACGAAAAATCCAACAACGAAATAGAAGTAATTACAAAAATTGAAGCATTTGTTATAAGTTGCCGGTTAGGCATTTATGTCGTCACACTAGATCCAAATATCAGATGTGCAGTCGCCACCTGGGTATCGAATTTCGTGAGCGAGCACTGGGCCACGTGGCTCGTTGCCAAAATCGACGAAAACCTCTCTGTTCAAGGTCAACCCGCCTTTTTCTGTATTCACGTCGATCTGAAGAAGGTACGAACCGGCCCTGGAAGCAGTAAAGCAGTTTTTTAGGTTTGTTATCCACTGATAATTGACCCTTTGTACACATAAAGTCTATAAAACGCACCTCAAGTAAATATTGCACAACACTATGCGAAAAGTCTTGAAACATTTTCGGAATAAATCTCAGCACACCAGACCCGCAAGAGGCGTTATTCCGAAACACAGTCGGCGTACTGTGATTCATATACGAGTGTGTCGTTATTGTTGGCCTGCATGAAACCTTCAGGACAGATCCCAGCATCAAATATGCGCAAGTGTTTCGTTCACAGATTTTGGCATAAGTGATAAGTCCGTTCAATTAATTGTTATAACAGGTAAGAAAAATGTGTAAAGTCCAAATCATATGAACCAGTTTTGCTAACAGTTATAAAGCAATGTACCCATGTGGTTCTGAGACTAATGCTTTGGTCCACATCCTGAAAACCCGGATGTAACCTGTTGGTATTGGTGCCTAAGTTTTATGTGATAACGACACCCCTGATACAAAAGCTACACGTCTACCATTCCCGGTAGATTTTCGTATTTTTCAGATATATGTTACTGCATTTATTAGGAGCTCCTGCACAACTGTTAAACTGGTAACGTGCTTTGGTTGTGCATTTAACTCTTACTTTAACATCTTCGGGTAAAACTGTTTGTCCCATCCGCTGTAAAGGGAAGTTGTGACGTAAAGTCTCTTTCCGTCCAAACTCAGCTGCAGCATCTGTGGTCCCCCCTCGATCTTCTTGCCTCCGATGAACGCCGGAGGAGGCTGGCGCGCAAGTTCAGTGTCTTCTGTTACCTAACAGACAAAAAACGAAATGTTTCGTCGACAAATAAGTCCAAAAGTCACATCAGTCAACTACGAATTGATAAGGTTTGTGTTTTAGGCCAGATGTTCAAGTTTTAGGCCTTAGAAAATTTCAAGTGTTTTTTTAAGCTTACCTTAACATCACCATCGGAGCAAACACTGCCGCCCAGAAAAATCTGTCCCACCAATTTTGGATTACGTGTGTCAGTGATGTCATACTGACGTATGTCTCCGTGCAACCAGTTTGAAAAGTAGCAGAAACGATCGTCCATGGATAGCAGTATGTCGGTTATAAGACCTAGGTTATGAGATAATATGGTTAGTTTCGGTCATTTAAAAAAACATCGAATAACTTAAGACCAATAACAGACCCCTTATTATTAAGGAACACTTACAGATGTAAAATAACGCTTGAACATAAAATAACGCTTGAACATAAAATAACAGGAGAAGTAATGGCTGAGGTATTTAATAATCAGCGCCAATTAATAATTAAATGAGACGACAATTTGGCGTGAATTCAAAGGAAAGCTAAATGCCATTCCATTCGCCAATAAACGACATTTACACTCTTTTTGTGCTAATTATAAAATGAAACCAATTAAAAAATGCAGTTCATATGAAAAGGCGGGCAGGAGGACAAAGGTCATTCGGGGTTATTTAAAACTGTTTCGGTAGTCTCATGTAAATATTTGCCTGGCCGCAGTTAAACATTAAACTTATAGTCACCACTAATTATAGGTACACGTACTGAAGTGTTTGAGGTGTTTATCTGCCCGTATAAGTTGTGTAGCGATATGGAGCTTCAGTCACAAAGGTCGAAGAATTTGCCACAAAAATGGGGTAAAAGAACGGTAAAAATTTATATTAACAACACACAAACGCAAGTGAACACATAATCATCTCCGAACCGCGTCTCCTATAATCTATAGAAATCTCATCATTAGGTAGTCACCTAATTAAGGCAATAGCTGCGCATAGAAAATGAAGCTGTCTGATTACAATGCCGTTCACAGTGATATGCAATGTTATGACCGAGGCTATGACGCAGAATGACTAGGCATTTTAGCGAAACGAGCTCGCTGGGTCAGGTCGACGGTGCGGAACGTAATTCGGGCAGCGTTTAACGCTCAAGTGACCTTGAAAGTCGGTCACGCTATCTACCGCAAGTTTAAACGCGCAAAATCACCTTGCTTCTGGTAAGAAATATATCAAATGCATTCCGACAAGAAAAGACAATAAATCCTCATTACAACCTGTTCTGCAAAATGTCACAGCTTGGAACCAGGACAAGTTGTTATCAAGCTTTCACAGGGCACAATGGCGCCGTCGCCCTTAGCGTTTTCTGTAGGCAAATATGTTTAGGGCACGAGAGACAATAAGGGTCCTTGAAAGTTGCTGATCTCACCATTACTGCGGCTGTTAAACCAACACTTGTGTTTGAAAGGGCCGGGGCTTTTGTCGATCTGCTGAGTTCAGCAATCTCGTGCAGGTGGGCCAAGGTCACCTTGAACGAGATTGGAAGTTGGCTGATACTATTTTTGGCAACACGAGTTCATTTAAACACCGTTGCGTGTCCATGTCAGTTTGTAGGTCTTAACATTGGGCTTAACCTTACCGGTGTTAAAAATGAAATGTTTGTTTATCAAAGTAGTTTGGTTTATAACGAGACGACCTTCTACAAGAAGTTGGTACAAATATTGACGTTCATACTGAATTCATCTAGCTGTTTTATGTTAATAGGGTCCTCAATTTAGGGATTGGTAATATATAACACATATTCGAGGCATATAGGCAAAATCAGTGCTTGGCGTTGCGGTATGCGTTAAGGTTCAATGCAGGCGGTTATAGACATGAAACCTACAATAAATAGGTATTAGTTGGGGTAAATTAAACAATCAAATATGCAGAAGTTGTAATGCTTGACCGTACAAAGCGGGTTGGGACGCTCATTTTAATCGTGCAAGTAATTCACAAAAACACGCCTTCTATCCACCAGCAGCACGTAAAAATTAGTTGTCAACACAGCAAAAAAAATCCTGGTTCGCAAATACAACACTTGAGAGTTTGAGACCTCATTAATAAAACTCACTCTTGTTCGCAGAGACAGGAATCGCTGAACTCAGCAACCACGCGGAAAGCAAACATTAAACGGCTGCACGTTTAGCAAACAACACCCGAGCGGTAACAAACCACTGAAGGCAAGTTTCTACGGAGCTATACAGACTCGATAAAGGGATGCAAACCAGTACTTGTGTTGTGTGTAAAACATTCTCTACGGTTCTACAAACGCTGCTGTCACTACGACTATTTAATGTCAAGAATTGTGTATCTCAGTTACTTGTCCGTGTACAAAACAAAGGTGCCCATGCACCTCATTTGGGCTTGTCCTTGAGTATTCGAAAGCTTGTGAATTAGGCATAAAATGTTTACCACTGACCTCGCCTGGAGATAACAGACTTCTGAGGGCAAGTTTTTCGTGTACAAAACATAGTGGCTAGTTAATCGCACCTGAACCTAACTATGTTCGAAAGCTTGTACATTTGGTATGAAATATTTACCACTAACCTGGCATAACAGGAAGTGCCCATCCTTCCACCTTCTTTGGAGGAATGCTGATCACTTTTTCGGCTGCCCAATCTCCCCTCTACACACAAAAACGGGTCAAATGAGTCTTGGATTGTTGTATATTGCACGTGGTCCACTGGCCAAGGATTGTTTAACCTACGGCCCGCGTTTAGGATCAGGAATTGTTTGTGAAACGATTTCTGTTCATTACTTTCGATTCCAATCCTTTTTGTTTCCACGCAGACAGTGCATTGCGCAAACCAACTCCAATTTACTATCCGCAACATGACATAAGAATCGCAAAGCAAACAACGCTTTACTTATAAATTTAACTCCTTTTATCATTTATAACTGAATTTACTGCTTCTACTTATATGTCGTACGTCCGTCTTGTAGAACCGGAACACTGTGCTGCTGAGAGCGCAACCCACGAAGCCTTCAGTAGCCGCCGGGTCGTGGAGGAACCGGATCTCGAGAGGAATCATCCCGTCCGGGCCAAGATCAATGTCCTTGAAAATTCAAGTGTAAAAATTTGTATTATATGTTGCTGAAAAATGCCTAAAATCGAAACAGTCTGTACATCGCGAAAACTGATGGTTTCGCAAACTTAAAGGGGACAGGCCCAGATTTTATTACAAGTGCATGCCATCGAATGACATTGAGACCCAAGATTCTCCTAATGATGAAGGGTAATTGTACATCTTAAGCAATGTACGTGCCCGTCGAGTTTAAGATTTCTTGTTTAGATTTATACGTGATAGATGGTTACATGGGCGCCGACACGTAGGGGCAAGAGAGGCCACTTGTCCCATCCTGGAATTCCGAAAAATGTACTACTTAATTATGTATGCTCTATCAAAAAATCTCGTAAATAAAACGTATGTATGAATTAAGATTTGCCCTCCACGTCCTAAAAAATTTTTCTGCCAGCGCCCATGGATGCTTAGGACAAATTCTCGGCTCAGCGCCAACCCAAAAACTTGGCAGAGTGCGGACGTGAGAAGACTAATTCCGCAATGTCTGCAACCCCACTGCTATCCAGCTTTACTGAAAACGACGTCTGACTGATGGCATTCACCACATTGCAAAAATCGCAATTTCCAAGATAAGCCGCGATAAGTTGAGTTTGTTTGCCCAGTCGTAAATATGGATGACCTGCGGGTGTTTAAGATAGCGCGGTAGCATACCTTGGCGCGGTGGAGTTGCAATTAAAAAGGTTTAAGTTTTATTATTACGTTCAAAACTGTCGTAAAATTTGATCAGCAAACAGTCACGTCCAAGGTCACATTGACCGTAACCTTTGTTAACAATGGTCAAGGGATTACCGCTAACGAATTAAGAAATGCCTGTTGCTCTACAAAATTCTCAAATGAAACTTACTTATTTTTACGAAAATATTTTTTGTCAGTGACGTCATAGACCACAAGGTTATAAACGGTCAAGTAAGTAGATTTCATTTCAAGACGCGTCATTCACAGTGCGAATTTCGTTTCGTTCCTACCTGAATCAGTTTCCGCTGGGTCCAATCATAGACGTGCAAAGTCCTTCCATAATGGCCTGCACAAAAAGCGGTTATTTGGCACTTTCCATCGCTTTAAAGCATCGAAACAGAAACAACCACTCACCTGCTGCCACATCATCAGGGTTGAACCCGCTTAGCAGTTTCTTGGGGGTTCCCCACTCAGTGCTGATCATGACATTGTGACGGGGTTGATACCAGAAATCGTAGCCGAACTTGGTGTTGTGTCCTGGCATCTCCCAATTTCCCTGCAACTCGAAGGTCTCCGAATCAAGTAGGATGAATCCACCTGCAGAGAACAGTTGGTCGAAATTGCTTCTGTGAGGGGTGGTTTGTGACTCTGTTACGGTTTGTCACTGATTGGAAAAAAATTATTTCAAACAGTTTTGATACGGCAAGCGTGTCGCAAAACTATGCAGAAGTGGTTTTTCACATTTGGGTACAGAATTTGAGATTTGAAATTGTCTTAATATAAAGATACAAGCCAAATTTTAAGTTTAAAACCTTTTCAAAAGTTCGACAAACGCTGTTGTTATCATTTTTTCCTTTCCCGATGATGAAAACATTATTTGTCGAAACGTATCAATTGTTTACACTCAAGTACTGGCTTTTTTCTTACATTGAAATGAAAAGTTGTTGGGGAAGAAAAATAGAAACCTCACATTTACTCGTTATAAAGTTACAGTCTTGCAATGAAATACGCTTTACCTTTTCCGTTGCCAGCCGGATCACCAATGGTGCTGATCATAATTTGTCCACCGGGAATGCAATGCACTGTATGTGGGTTGGCCAGTCCGGTCTTGTGGTGAATTTCAACCGGCTCAACTGTCTGCAAAGCGACAGTCAGGCTCGTAAAGCGCTTATCAAACAAACGCTTTAAATTTGGTCTTAGGGCAAAAAACAGTTCTGAAGACTTATCTAATCACCATTTGTTCTGTATGTAAGTTAAAACAGAAAAAAATCGAATGGCACTTTAGAGCTTCTAGAATTAGCAACACCATGTATTTAGGTTGTGGATGTTAATACCGGGAAAAAGTTGAGTTAAGCGTAGCCTGTGGTTATTCCAAGCGCCCAAACCAAGTGAAGCCCGAGGCATTTTGCTGTTGGATTCCTGTTGATGTATTATTTCTAACTTTCCAACAATTTATGTTTGGGTCCTTAAGCAGCCTTCAGATTGTAAAGAGATTAGGTTGCATGTACTTTATAGAGTTGGACAAAAATTTTAAGTTACCCTCAATACTCAGGCACACAGTTCACGGTTTTAAATGGTCCTCTTGAAAAGATACAGCCCAGTACTTGGCCGTAAAACATTTTCCATATATTTCATTGCTGACGATAACAGCAGCGTTTATCGAAACGAAAAAATTCATTCGAAACACACAAGTACTGGCTTGTATCGTCTTATTTGACCTCAATGTTTTCATAACATTTTCCACCTTGGCTTCATTTCTCAGAGCTAACCTTCGCGATGCGCGGTTTCTTCGGATTAGTGGTCACGTCAACAGCGTAGAGTCGACTCGAGACGAGGCCCGGCATGATGAAGAGGTTTCGGCGCTTAGTGGGATCGTGAAAGCAACTGCTGCAAGCGTTCCAACCGGTGTGGTGAAGTTCGTCCTTCATGTTGGGCATCTCCAAACGATCGATGATCTGTGTGAAAACGCAAATTCGGTCTGTTTGTACCAAACATTTATAACACTAAATGATACTGAATTGTCATTTAACTGCACAAAATGTAACTCCTTGCTGTAGGCCGCAAAGTTCTCAAGCATAGTCGCTCAATTATCCAGTAAAACCCGATCGATCTATGATCTGGAAAACTAGCAAAGCATTTTACGTCGATGGTTCTTAACCTTTATCATTATCAGCAACCCTTTTAAAATCACCAACCAGTTCTTTTACCTCATCTGCAATTTTCCTGAAGTAATTATTGTTCTCATGTTTAAGTAGCAAACATTTTTTGTCTGGATGTTATAGCTGCAATGTAGTATCTATATAATTGAACGTAATGATTCATTATTCTCGTACTCCCTACAAACATATCTCGTACCCCTCTCGTACCTATAGGGTTACAGGTGCCCGTGGTTTGAGTGCAAAAAATTTAACCACTTGTAGTAATGGGACATAAATTTTCCAGGCGTCTTCACTCCAACCCAGTGGAGCCCGATGGGTTGACCCAAATTAAAGTCACCCATTTTAAAAAATCGAATAAAAGAATAGAAATGAATCTAGCGAACACACACGTTTAAATGACAGATTGAATATCAAAAAAGTACTTGCACTTGACTTGTGCGTCGAATAGAGACAGAGTTATCAATGTTTGTTTTTTTAAGGGAGTTTGGATGTCAAATATGCAGAAATTGTTTTGAATATTCTACGCAGTCAACGAGGTTCAATTTGCAAACATTTCCATTTGTTTGTTTACCTTGCAGTAAGTCGGGGAGGCTTCGTCCAAGTCGATGGTAGCCAAGTAGTCAGGAGCTTCTATGTCTGTGTTCCTGTTAAGAAACAACAGCACATCTGTGTTTTTTTGAACTGAACCACGAGGTTTTCCAACAAAAGCCATAGCGCCGAAAAGATATCATAAATTTTCGTTTACTTCGAGACTCGTAAAATACTCAGGGAAAAATGTAAACTATATGGCCCGCATAAATTGCACACAGCGTTTAAGACATAGCCGCTTTGTAGAACGCGTTTTAACAACCTTTTATTATTTAACTGACCCAGTTATGCAAGCAAAACTCATTAGGGAAAAGTCAATCAATGACATCGACTGGGCATAACGTTACCCCAATCATGTCTGTTAAGACAAACTGTGTAATATATCTTTTTTTATGCAAGTAAACCAGTTTGCAAACTAAAACCCATTTGGGAAAGTCGATCAACGCCATCAATTCGCAATTTACATATCTGTGTTGACGAATTCAGTTCAAAGAGAGTCGTGACCGCCGAACTTTAGTCGAGTCAGCAGTCATCTCATGCCAGATCATGACAGTATATGTCAAGAAAACCGCAGCACAACAAAATCAAACATCACTGATAGGAACAGCGGACTCCATCACCTGCCCTTTGACATACCGACAAAGTTAGACCTTACGTCAGTCACACTGCAGCTACCTGTAGATGCNGCTGACTTCCGGATGTGTGATAAGAAAATCGCGTAACGGTATATGTTGCTTTTCAGAACGAAAGAAAGCAACGACCAAAACAAATCCAAATCTTTTTCCGAATTAAGATGAGAAACGAGCGCAGCTTTAGTGAGATATAACGCGTTGGGTTATCGTGGTTTTGCATTCCTCTACGACCTGGCCTCCTCGTGACCGGACGAACCTCGCCACAGTCCACTACATCTGCAAAATGCTTGCAGCGTTAACATTCGCGCACTCCTAAATCCTATTCACTTTGAGCAAAACGAAGCTGAACTCGGGAAGTTTTGCTGGCTCGTCTCGCTTATGCTGTCGTTTCAATTTTCACAACTGGGCCGTAAAACCAGGTTTAACTTTGATGACACAGTTCATGTATGCATAGGAAAATCTGATTTCACCTTTTTGAAACCTGCAGGCATTTCAATGGTGTTGTTCACAAATGCGCCCTTACTAAAGTTGGTGTCAGTAGCAGGCACTCAATTTCTACTGTCGTGCTTTTTTCAAGGGTTTTATCACATCAACAAACCTGGTAACTTAAAACGTTCCTTCGGCTTCGCTTACCAAGTCCAAATTTTCCATTTTAACGCTTGGTTAATAAGTAACCACTGAGCCCCTGTTGAAGCAACTCTTGCAGCACAGGACATGTATAGGGCAGTTGTAATTCGAAACGTTTAGTTATAAAGCTTTGCGATGAAATATATTTGCCTAATCATCATTAGCCCGAAACTTGGCAGCGTCTACGGTTTCTGTTTAGCGTCACGCTGTCAAGTTAATCAAGACGACTGAGACTCATGCCGCGTTTTACTTTGAACTGAAGAGGTTTGCTATGTTGTCCTTTTAATAACCACTGAAGGAACAAAACTTATCCCTAAATTCTTTAGAAAATAGGAACTGCATCAAAAGCTAGCTTAAAAAAATTGTTATCATCAGATATAATTCCTTACATATATCATCAATGTACTAAATTCATTTCTCCACAAAGTGTTTGTGCCAGAGTTTACCCATTAAAATGAAACGGCTTATTTAAGTTAAACACTGCTCTAATGCTTGCTGCAACAAATGTCACCAAAGTGCAGAAATTCCTCGTCCCAATCAAAATGATTTCAATTCACTTTTAACCTACAAATTCCTGCAGAAACGCGAAAGAGCTGCAAAGCAAACCTCGCTCAGTTGAAATGGGCTGAGTGAATTGGTCTGCCTGGACACACAAAGTACCTTTTTCCTACCAGGCGAACCAGCGACGCGGATCGTTGCGTTGGCGCCCGTCAGGTTTGCCTTTCCATGTGTAATCGATCTGTAAGGCGCGAACCAACCACTGTTAAAGCAACCGCTTTTTACAACGCAAGTTGCTGAATGGTCCGCTGCACAACAG
>QXVZ01011297.1:0-10636 GCA_008931825.1 Phallusia fumigata | reverse complement strand
ACGTTTTAACGTTGCGCAGCTATTTCTGGCCTGGTGATTGATTTAGTGCTATTGTGTCGCTATTTTTTCTTTCACCAAGCGAAATAAACTCAACTCATGTATTTATTAATATATGCCCCTTGTCAATATTTTTTAAGTTTCATAAAAGCTGTGTAAATTGGTGTTTATACAGGCTCTGGCTACACCCCCTCCTAGAAAATTTCTGCCAGTGCCCNATGGTCCACTTCACATGTTGTCCTGTTATTTAAATGATGCTAAAAGTGTACTGGGTATGTTCTGCCGTAGGATCGCAACCGACCGAACAACCTGACGGGGTACAGCCGGTTGCATAAAACGGTGGTCGAACCAGCAGGTCCTGCTGGCCAAATAAAACCCGCCTAAACGGAAACCACAGCGCGGTTCCTCGAAACGTTTCCTTAAGCCGGTAGGCAGACCCTGGAATGAACAACTAAAGGTAATAACAATTAAAACACACTAAGATAAAACTGGAGGAAAAAGGATGGAAAAGCATAATATCTGCGGAGAAGAAAACAAAGCTGTACTTTAAGTGAAGGTGTGAGTGAGAGCACGGGAGCGGAGGTGTTTCAGATGTAGAGGAGTCGTATTGTCTTAGTAGTTGTAACTTGCAAACGGTACATTTTGTAAGGGAGGAGTATGAAAGCGACTTGTTGAAGTGTGGTAATTCTTCCCATACTTTTGGGACCTCGAAGACAAATAGACCTTGAGCCAATCGCGGCGGTTACTCGGGGATAGAAATAATTCTGGCTCTCAGCGCTTCTGGTGTTGTGATTGCGATTGTGAATTGACGTAATAATGGACTAATACACGTTAAATACAAATCCGCAAAACAACAAGTTGATTTGCTATGTTTTTCTTCCAAGCAATCGCTTATGCCTGAAGTTTTATTTTATATGAGGCTTGTTATGAAATGGTGCGAGTATTAAGTTTAGCAAGCGTGTATTTATAAGCTGGAGCATGGTTTACTTCCCGTGTGACGTGAATCATGTCAGGCTTACGTCCCCGGTGCGCGATCTATCATCTTGCTTGAAGGAGATCAGTAATTACGGAAATTGTGTGACTTAACAAATACACAACAAAGGATGTTTCAATAGCCTTATTGCTGAAGCATGCATTCAATTGGTGAAAAATTTTTCATGACAGCTTGTGGCAGTCAGTAATAATTTTGAATACAATTTAAATGCCTAGTATATGTATTACCTAATCCTAATGATCGACTCATTGCCATGCTTGTGTTTTCGTGGGCTACTTGGCTGGACTGGAATAGCCTGCAAACCTTGCTTTCAAATACATTTGGTGATTAAAGATGTTTGTCAATATTTTTTAAGTTTCATTAAGCTGTGTAAATTGGTGTTTGTTTGTAGTTACTTAAAAAAAAGGGGTAAACATTTTGATCCACCTAATTTGTGGAAAATTTGTTGAATCATATGACAAGTACATGTAGCAGGGTTCTTTTCCAGCTTGGTACCACAAAAAGTTACAATCGGGTCTGGTTTACTTTCATGACCACACGTCATAACTACGTCATCTATGCACATACCCCAATAACCTTCATATATGTTCGACTACGTCATAGTCATGAAAGTATACCAGACCCGTTACAATCTTGTGGCAGCTTTTTTGGATTTGTTTGGTTAATTGACCATTGAAAATTGCCCCAGGTTCAATAGTGTAGATCTGAGCCTCACCCCGTTTGCGCATGATTTTGTTTGTATTAACAAAAGCGTATAGGTGTAATGTAAAGTAGGGTTGTATATACGCACAACTGGCAATTAACATAAGTTGACAACATATGCAATATGTCTGCAAGGTATTAGATAGTTGAAGTGATGATAGTCACCACATTAGTACCACAAACATAACAAAAATGAGAATTAGTCCCCAACAGTCTTTGGTTTGGTGCTCCTGCCAGCATGGTTACAATCCCCGAAATGTAAAGTTACTGCTCTTTTAGTTGTACAATTTGTTTTTCTCCTAAATTTTTGGAGCATGGATGATGTACATTAGGTAGCCAGCAGCTAAATAGCAATGACGCCAAACAGCAAACAGTCAAATTTACCCGAAAAAATTTCAACCTTTAGGCCCATTGCTACAATCAATGATATAAAAGTTTATGACCACGACACCTTTTGTTGGTGCTTTCAGCCACTAAGTCCATAATATTTAACTATAGAGCACATTTTAAACAACAACTTTAAATGCTTGTTTTATGAAGTTTATTGATCAGTAGTTTAATGGAGTAAAACTTACTGGTGCAATTCTATCTGATGTAAACATTTTTTTGAATAGTTTTAAAGTAAAAAGTAGCTAAAACTTTGAAATGGAGAGAAAGAGTGGCCTTGTCTCAATGTGCCATGAAATGATGATGCAGTGGTTTTATTGGGAGGTGGAAAAATTAGTTTTTCTTGAATCATGTCAACATAACTACTGTTGTATGATGAGCACTGCTATTATTTGTCAAAGAATCAAGCTGGTCAGTAAAGTGGTTAGGAAAGGTCTAAACTTTTAAAGAGATACTCTAACATGGCCATGCCACTATAACTTGACAGAGATAAACTAAAGCATGAGTTGTGCAGAAAGGATTTGAGTTCTATATTTTAGCTGTCATAGCTAAACACTTGTGATGACATTGAAATAACAATTACCTTACGACACAGTAAATAGGTGGTTGATTCAGCAGGTGTTTCACTCCCCAGAACATAAGTTGTCGTTCACTGTTGTATGTTCATATTTCAGATACCTTTCAACACAGTGCGAATATTTTTGTTACAAAGCATGAATGAACCACTAGATATGGATGATTCCAGTTGTAGTACCCCAAGCAAGAAAAGCAAACGCAATCAAATTTTTAATCCAAACTATGCTAGTGTAAGATGCACACAACCTTTGCCTTCTGTGATTAAACTGCGATCCAACAGAAGATTACCTGAAGACAATTCTGACCAAATCAACAATGATCATGAACACAAGCAAGCATCAAATGATCAACCGTTGCTTTTGACAAACCATTCATATGAACAACATTGCCTTAATAGAAACAATAATAAAAATGAATCATTCAAAAATCCATCTGAAAAACCTAATTCTGATTCTCAAACACAGCTGACTGAAGGTATTTAAAAGTTTGATAAAATTGTTTTAATTTCCTTGATCAAAAAAACATGTAATCCATTATGTGTGACAATTTGAATCTGGCTTGATTAAAACATGTTGGTAACATTTGCAAAAGTTGCTACAGTGTTTTAATTATCTATTGCAACAATTAAAAAAAAGATTTTTAACACCTTCCTGTTGCTGCACCCCTGTGCACATTTGCTAAAATAATAACAGGAAGAATAATTCATCGATTGCATGCAAAAGCAACATGTGTAAAAACTGGCTAAAATTGAAAAAAACCTAACAATAATACCAATGTTAGTAAACCCAGAAAAGGTCATTTTTTCAATAATTTTGAACTTATATGGTTTTGTTGTTGTGTTTTTTTGTAAAAACAGGTAAGCAAAATAAAGAGAAGGCAAAGTCATTGGGAATGTTTCAATACATGAAGTTTGAGCGTCAAAAGGATGAAGATGGAGAAGTTGTGGTTGTAGAACCAAGTAACTTGCCAGTGCCAGAAGATCATGAAGAACTGACTACAAGACAAAAATTAATGCACATTTTGCATTCAAAACCTGTACATGTAAGATCGAAATTGTTAAATGTTTCCAGTTGTTTGTTAAAAAAAAATAATTTTATTTTTTTGCAGATAATTATTATCGTGTTAGTTGTTATTGACTGCTTTCTAGTAATATTTGAGTTGCTTGTGGATGTGAAGGCCATAACGTTTCCTCCGGAAAATCCCATCCCTGGCATTTTTCATGGTTTTTCCATTGCAATTTTAAGTGTGTTCATGATTGAAATTGGGCTTAAGGTATGACATGTTGTTTAACTTGTTTCTATGGTTTCTGTTAGTTGTTTTGAAATTAAAATATGCTAACAGATTTATGCAGATCATCATCATTTCATTCGACACAAAATAGAAGTTCTTGATGCTGTGGTTGTGATTATATCTTTTGCTGTTGATGTTGCTCTTGTGTTTTTCGAAAATAGTGAGGCTTTGGCTGCACTTGGCCTGTTGGTTATTCTGCGACTTTGGAGAGTTTTTAGAATTGTCAATGGTAAGTGGATTATAAACAAATAAAAAGCCATTTTAACAAAGTTTGTTTGATTTTGGTTTAAATTGATTTCAAGGAATCATAGTGACTGTCAAAACAAAGGCAGATGAACGAGTACATGTCATGAAAGAAAAAGTTGCTGCCATTGAAAAATCCCTTGAAGAGGCGGTTTCAAAAAATGAACAACAAGCTAACGGTGAACAAATTATTATTCGTCCCCTTACTAAAGGGTTTGCGTATTGTTTGTTTTTCCCTGCTGCTTGTCCATGCATTTTTGGCATAAAATGTTTTGCGAATTTCGACGAAACTTTCACAGCTGGTAGGTATGGTTATGAAGGTGTGTCATTCTTTGATTCCATAACTCCAAGGGTTACCCCACTAGCCCCCAAGAGAATAAAATAGCCCCTCCGATTTGTCCACTGTCTGAATTGAATGAAATTTACAGTTTGTAAAACATGCCAGTGTGTTGTATCGAATTGATAACTTGACACTATAGCCCCAGTGGTTTCCCCACTAGCCCCCTAAAATGGGTCAAATTATCAAACAATGCTGAAATGGTTGAAATTTACATTTTGTATAATTGTGGTTCATTAAGCACAGTGTTTAGCCCTAAAGCCCCAAAGGTTGACATGGTAGGCCTATTAGGTTTACAAACTACAATGATTTTACTTTGAGAAGTACAGGATGTCTTCTATTAGATCTCTTGTATCGGAGGGTGATTTTCCTATACCATTCCACATTATTCTACAAGTTTCTGCATTTCTCTTTACTTTTACTTATCCTTATTATTAGATTAGTATAGATCAGGCTAATTATGGGTTTTCCATCCAAGGGGACCCATATTGTTTTCACTTTTTTCTGTTGTCTTTCTCTTCTGCAGCTTGTCCACGCCCTTTGCCATTAAATCTTTGATAGGTAGATATCATTATGGTGAATAACCCATTATTTTTCTGTGTGTAAGGGTAAAGCCTAACTGATAATATATCGGTTCCTTGTGGTGTGACATGCTCAATTAGCTGTGGAGCTTCATCCAAACAAGTTTATGTCAAAACCTTTGCGGAAAAGGATCCATAAAACTTTACTATGATATTATCTGGTCTGTCTGCACACAAAACTGTGCTAAACCTAATGAGTTGTGTGTTTGCTTTTAGAAATTAAGATGCTACTCAAGTTGCTGCAAGAGAACAATGTGGAGATAAATGAAGAATTGCTATCCCATCACAATGCTGAAACATTTTCAGACAAGGACCAAAGTATTCATCTCAATGTGGCCTCTGCAACCACTGTGTAAAAAGTGGTCTCGATTTTTTTTTTGTAATATTTTTATTTTTCGGTACTATTACGGACAATGTTGCCTTTCTGATTTTGTTTTCTATCGTTGTGCAATTATTTTAACCAAATGCAGTGGTAACACTTTATTTGTAAATTGTGTATTTTCCAAGTGCACTTCCACCAGAATGTTTTTTATCAACACACAATATTCTTTTCTTAATTAAACGAACAACATTGCACTTCACATGTAAAAAAAAAACTTCCTTCCATTTCTTGGCCCCAAAATACATGCCCCCAAAAGATATAAAAACTGCAACCCACAGCTACAACATCAAAATTGAGCTTTCTTTATTCACTCTGTCTTTTTTTCACTTTTATCTTCAGTGCCTTTTTCCCAGCTCTTTTCATCTGTGTACCTGTGTGATTGTTAAAGATTACATTCAGCTTTGTGCAGAATTGTCGTTGGTTATTTTGCTACCAGATGTTAAAAATCCAGTATCTCCATACATCCTGCTATACAGCTGCTTCTGGGCTCTACTGCACACCAATTTAATATACTTACTTGAACATTGTTTCCCAATCTCCTTTAAAATAGGCAACCGACAATGGAACACCCAGGCAAGCTGGCACAAGATATAGCAGGGCTGGTTGTGGATGTTTAAACACCACCATCACCACTATGGTGGCAACAAGACCAAGAAAGTAAGCAACAAAACCAGAATAGAAATAGGTCTTCTGATTCCTTTTAAGGCTAAAACAACAAATTGTCATCTTTAAACAACGATAGAACATTTATTGTAAAAACATTACCTTGTGTCAAATCTCAACAACAGTGCAATGAAAATTCCTGCAAAACAATTTTTTTATTTCGCATTGGTAAAAAATATGTGTAATGTGAAAAAAGTAATGAAATACCTGGGATAACAATATCCCCTAGACCAAGCATCGCAAAATGTTTTCCAAATATTCCCTGTTCAATAAAATCTTGTGGAAAGACAACTAAAAAGGAACGTGAATGTTTGAAAATACAACTACAATGATAAAAGTTTTGGTCCAAATGTGAAATCATACCTTTTATTGGTGCATTAAAATTCTTTGCAACAGTGATCATTACGTTGGTTCCAAACACCCAGAATACATCATAGAAAAACAGTCCTAAATAAAAAAACTATTGTTTCACCACACACAATAAAACTTCTGTTAAAATAGGTTTACTACATTTTTTACCCACAGTTACATAAGCTTTTTAGGACATGTTTTTTTGAAGGTAGTAACACCAAAGCCCCACTAGCACAAAGTTATAGATTATGCCTTTTTTAAAGGGTTAAGAAGCACTGCAGTAGAGAACTACTGTAAGTAGGAGTACATTTGTTGTAATACACTTTTTTTGGCATGATATAGCCACTCCACAATACACGGTTAATTTTACAAACTGAATGACTGTGATAAATGATTAAATAAAGTTGTTGTGACACTATGTTTTGACCCATTTATGGGGCTAGCAGGGTAAGTGCTGGGGCTATGGAGTCAAATAAAGAAACTGATGCACCGCAATGGCATGTTCTACAAAGTGTATAAATTTCAAGAAATTCGGAATGACGTAACAAAGGACAAAAAAATGGTCAAATTATTATGTCAGGATCCTGAAAAATTTTGTTTTGTTTCTTGAATCACGGGAATGAAAAACCCAGGAAATAGAGGAACCCATCACAACTCCAACTACCATCTGCTTTTTTTCATTTTTTTAGCAAATAGATAATGATCATTTCAAAAAAAAATTTAATTGTACTGGCAATCGGTAAAAAAAGTTTCGAAAAAAACTACATGCAAGGAAAATCCTTCACTCGTACCACTGAGTAATATGCATCCGGTTGCAATACTATTCAGCTGAAGAAGTTCAACACCATTCATAGCAAATGCAAGTCCAATAAGATTGTTGGCTATCCAGTGCTGTATAACAAAAATTGGAATGGTTAAATGCAATGAAAATGTTGTTACTCGATAATACTGAATTATAACAAATTATATACAAAACAACAATTGACAAGTTGTACCTTCTGTAAACCATACCATCCAGCAATAACTGCACAAACTGCAATAGTCACTAAATCTTTTCTGTCAAATGACCAATCCATTAAATCTGTAAATAGAAATTAAGTGTAAATTAAACATTGCCGTTTTAAAAATTTTACATTTTGGGGACCTGTGGGTGAATTGGGGTAAAAAGTTGACTGTGCACAACTTTAGATACACATCTATGATATGTAACAATTTGAAGAAATTTGAACAACTCCTTCATGACCGAAACGTGGGAACAAACTCGCATTAGACAGAAAAAAGAAATTAAGAAGAAAAAAACAGAGTAAAAACAATGCGTCCACTTCGTGGAAGGGGACTCATAAATAGTGGGGCAGCACATAATACCTGCATTAAGTGTTAACACATAGGTTTCTAATTGGTATGTTAATAGGACATGGTAATTGTTTATGCTGATTAAAATTATGGTGATTGTGAGCTGATAAAAACTTGTAAGCGGCAGTTTACAATGGAATAAATATGCAAGTATAAAAGCAGGAAATTTTATTTGTTAAAATACCAACCACTTTTTGATTCATCATCCCCTTCAGTGAGATTCAAGTGGTAAGAACAATTAGGAAATGCTTCCGGAATGCACTTCTTCAAAAATGGTCTAAAAATATAACATATTTAAAATGTTTTTTGCAACTTTTAGGTTTAACAAAAATGCAAAAAAATCAAAAGTCACTGCAGCATTAAACCAGGGGCAAAAACACTTCAAACCAATAGGTCATCCCAACAATTAACTAGAAGGGTGATGTTTAGGATGACTCACATACACTATCACTCAATGCAAAAATGATTTACTACTTTTTCCAATGGTCTCATAGCCACCTAAGTTTTTCATGGTATGCTTCTACAGGCATGGGTTGCCACATGCAAAGTTATGCAATTATCTAGATACATGTTAAAGTTGTAGATAATTGTGAGTTGAAACAAGTGGTGCTAAAACAATAGCTTAGAGATGGAAAGGCACACCACCATGGCCCAATCTTCAAACTGTTAGGGGCTAGCAGGTCAACTACCGGGCTATAAGATTGAAGAAATAAAATCCATACACCACAATGGCATGTTTCAAAACTGTCTAAACTTTACCCAGTCCTGACATTGTTTATTAACTTAGGGGGCAAGTGGGATAACTGCTGAGACTATGGGTTTAAACAAAAAAAATCGATACACCATATGACATGTTCTCAAAACTTTCGCAGTCCAGTTTTGAACCACCCCCTTGACCAGTCTACCACCTGCAAAAGTTTCATCTATATCCAATAAACATTGCATGTCCACTCAATTACCAAACATAGAAAATGTCAAACATTTTTCTCTGATTAATATGTATTTATTATTCTCTTCAATTACATTTTACTTTTTGCTTCAGACTTCAGTTTCATAGGTGTTCTGTTTAAGTGTAGTTAAGCACAAATATAGTTTGAGGATATTAACACTGATACTGTGCTATACTTCTTCGCTGATACCAAAACAAAATACCACTTTCTTACTTTTTTTTACTTACCCAGCTATATGAGCCATAGCAAAAACTCCCAACACAAAGAAGTAAACGCCAATGGCAATATCTATATATTGCTGGGAGAACACCTAGCAAAAATGATTAATGTAAGTAATAAGGTAGCAACCACACACATTGCAAAAATATGTATTTAATACCAAAGGTGTATCCAGAATATTTTAGAACAGATGGTCCAAATTTTTAATGTAGGTAATTCCCCCCAAAACATTAATTAATGTTGTCATTTACACTGTTTTCGGGCTAAGTTACCAGATTTCGTTTACAGCATGCGCCTATTTGACCTACGTTCATAAATTGTGATGTACATGTGACCACATAAACATGTTTTTAAAGCATGTTTGTGAAAATATATTTAGGAACTCCAGACCCCTGGATATGCCATTAACAACCTGCTTTACATTAAATCTCTTTGCATTTTACAACAAATGTTTTAAAAAAAAGCAACCTGTAGCTTAACATTAACAACTTATTTCAACATGCACTTCAGTGGGAAACTTGCTATTGAACAACATCAACCAGTTTCCTAATGCTTGTGGATAATTACTGGGATTCTTACATTTTCACCTAGCCCCAGCACTCATTTGCAATTTGCTGTTTTAAAATTCCACTTTTGGGGAAAATGTCGACTATCTAGTGGGTAAACTGGAGTTTGAGGTAACAGTACCTAACATAAGTACTCCTATATTCTGTGTTTAAATTTTGATTTGAGAGATTTGAAGCACATTTCTTAACCAAAAGGGGGAACAAACCGGTAGGGGACTTGAAACAGCACATGAATTTACCTTGAAAAATATGTAAATACTCAGTAGCATCCCACTAGCAATAATAGGAAATTTCATTGCATCATTTTTCGAAATTGTTTCAGGCTTCTCACCAGACACCTAAAATTCAAAACATCATTAAAATGTTTCGCAAAGTAGGTAATTCAAAATTAGCATATCTGTTTTCAAAATAGATGTTGTGAGTTTTAAATCACTATTCCATAGTGTACCTGTTGTTCTTCAAGGTATTTCACAGATCGGTACGAGCCAACCATGATCGGCACAACAGCCATGAGCACAAGACTTGAGTAAGCAACTGCTTGACCTTGAGGAGTTGCTTTAAATGTTTCATTGACTGACTTTAATGTTTCGTTAACTAAATCAGCAACATTATCAGCTTGACCTCCAGTGGTTACGGTTTCAGAGCTCATTGTTATTGTTAAAATCTGTAAACTTTAAGAACATAATGTTTAACAGATAACAGCATGCACAGAATTTATTATCTTTGTGCTCGATTTTTCAGAACATATTTAAAAATGCATGCACAGGACTCACAATTCTGCATGCAAAGCAAACACCTTGTGGCTTTCAGCTGTTTGAAGAAACAACTTTACCACACCAATTCAGTTTATTATGTACCAAAATCATTTCAAACCCTGACCCCATGTTTTGTGACCCATGGTCTATTTAAATTACACAAACCTAAGTTATAATACCATGAAGAAATAAATTGAGCTTGAAAACTTGGCAGGTAAAAAAAACTTTAAAAAACAACTTGTGCAGGGCGCAGGCTGCTGCCACACTACAAAAAATAATGGCTCACTAAC
>QXVZ01011285.1:0-36459 GCA_008931825.1 Phallusia fumigata | reverse complement strand
GGGCATCTAAAATCGAAAGAACTAGCAAAAAATTTCTAAAATTTTACCAAACAACCATTACTACTGGAAACTGATAATTTATTAAAGGCGATTTAGAAAAAGTGACCAATATTCTAAAGTTTCACCTGATGAGCTGTACTAGTCAATGCTTGTTAGCAGAACCTGCTCACACAGGCAAGTCACATAGTTAGCGCTGTACAGAAAAAACGAGTTGAAGCACAAAGTCTTTGTCAGAATTAACTGTGCGCCCACTCGTTATCCAAAACTGTTTATCAACGCCGTTGCGCCTCAATGGGTACAGTTGACGAATTAGCATTACCAAATTGGTATTGAAAGGGATGGAATGTGCGTAGAACTTGACTTTTGACATGTTGTGCTTAATGGGGAAGCTCCTGCGGTGACTGGTTTTAACAGTTGGCTTCAAATGACTAAACATCGCGTGTTAAGCGCAGACGTGAACTCTATCGGGTGCAAAAAGACTTTCTACTTTTTGCCAATGACCTTTTTTATCGCCAAACATAATGTCATTGGAAACAAACCAATGAATACACGCAGACAAAGTGATTCTTTACGTGGTCTCACAAAAACGTTGTTTTATTTTTAAATATTACATAAAGGCCAAGTGGGAGCCCGATATAAATAATTGCTAAAAAATCCTGGAACGCAAATTTTATGAAAAAGAACATCTAATTTCATTTCGACATCAATGTAAAACTGGGCAAAAACAAACCAAATAGACAACATGGGTATAATATTCATAGAATTTATTTATTAAGTGTTGCAGAAAGTGTGTCGGTACATACAATCCAATCCCACACACAAGACAGTTTGACCGAACTAGAGAATATGGACACCAACAGAGGTCGTGACTCTTGGATCTCTCCTAAACTTAACACCAAAAAAGTGTCCACGCCTCTGCAATTGTTTGACACCTAACCTACAAGTGCTGGTTTTCATATTTTTGCCGTTCACACAATTTTATCTCTTCTTCCGATCCGTTTCTTTATGACGTCACTACTTGCGTCTCGTTTTCCTTTTCTTCTTACATGTGTATACAACGCACGGTTTTAAGCTACCTGGCACTTTGCACTGATGATAACAGCTGAGATTGTTAAAACGTTTGTATTACCATGAGTATGATTTCAATGTAAATTTGCAAGTCAATGCTGATTTTATTGTTCTTTCACCTTTGCACTATCCGCTTTGGGGGCGAGCGCTTGGTCGAATGGGCTGAGGCGCTCGACCCATATACAGACATAAAAAACCTGATCGGGATTCGATCGTCCCGGGTTCGGGCCGCGTGAAAAGAAGAAAAAAGTAATTATCCGCTTTGATCGTCCCGGGTTCGGGCCGCGTGAAAAGAAGAAAAAAGTAATTATCCGCTTTGCGCCGAGCACATGATCGAATGGTAAAAGTCATTCGATCCATCAAGAAAACGTACACATTTAGCCATTCATAGCGAATATGAAAAGGATTTGAAAACCCGATGCGATAAAAAAATGCTGGGTGGCTTAGCTCCGGGAAATATGTCACGAGAATCCAGTTCAGCTCCTTATCGCGCCCGGGACATAGCTACTTAATTGCAAACGAATTCATTACATTAACTTCAGAAGATTCATTGTTTACTCTGTCAAGTGACTGTGCGCGTGGNAAGATTCATTGTTTACTCTGTCAAGTGACTGTGCGCGTGGTCATGAAACGCCATAGTAGTTGTGGATCACGTGCACAAAAGCAAGTTCTCACGAGCGGGAGAAGAAACGCTGGAATGAGTGAGACGACAACACGTCTATGCGCATAGTTCTCTTCAGTACGCTTGCAGTGCTTGAGTCAGCGATTTGTACGCGATGTTTAAACTCAAGTAAACGTTGCTGACAGCCAGCAAAATTTCATTGTGTTCTCGAATGTAAAGAGATCCAAGCAACAAAGTCTTACACGATCTTGGTTCATGACCATATTCTCTAGTTCGGCCAAGTTCACTTGTGTCAGTGATTGTATGTACTTTTTGCAGCAATAAATGAATAAATTCTATAAATATTATGACCATGTTGTGTATTTGTCTTATTTTTACTCAGTTTTACATTGATGTCGAAACGAAATTAGTCGTATGCATGTTTTTGAAAAACGCTTAATTTCATAAAGTTTGCGCTTCAGGATTTTGAAGCAATTATTTTAATCAGACTCTCCCTGTAAAACCACGCAAAGAAACACTTTATCTGCATGTATTCACTGGTTTGTTTCCAATGACAATGCGCGAGGCGATAAAAAGGCTCATTGGAAAAAGTTGGAAGTCTCTTTGCACTCGATCGAGTTCAAGCCTGCCCTAACACGCGATGTTTATTCACTTTCAGTCAACTGTTAAAACCAGTCACCGCAGGAGCTTCCCCATTAAGCACAATGTCAAACGCCAAGTTCCCCACACATTCCACCCCTTTCAATACCATTTAAGGTAATGCGAATTCGTCAACTGTACCCATTGAGGCTCAACGGCGTTGAAAAAACAGTTTTAGTCAACTAGTGAGCGCGCAGTAGGTAATTTCTGACAATGGCTTGTGCTGCACTTTCTGTGACTTAAATGTATAAGCAGCTTCTGCTTGATTAATACAGCTCAGGTAAAATTTTAAAATATATGTGTCACTGTTGCTATGTCACCTTTGTCAGTTTTTCACTAGTATTAGGTTATTGCTTGTTGAATTTTTTGATATTTTTTGTTGGTTTTTGTTTTTCTGTTGACCATCAAAAATATGGAATAAATCAACGCAAATGTTGTTTAAGCACCAATGGTTTTGGTAGACTGCGGTAAAGTTCGCATTCTTATGTCCTATTTGCGGTAAAAAGTTAATTTACTCATCGCGCACTGCCTTTGTTGCCAACTGCGTTGCTAGTAAAAAATGACAAGGTTCGGAAAAAATGTGTGTTGCCTTTATAAGATAAGGAAAAAGATGACTTTACTACCAGGTTTTTATAACTTTGCCGGAAATACGGTTAACTTTTCCAGTTAACATTCAAATAATCAGCAAAAATGATTCGTTTCTTGTGACCTTTTATTGTCATGTGTAGGATATTGCTAGCAAAGAAGGATTATAAATAAAGATGAAATTTTGTTGTGCCTTTATTCTATGCAGCATCCTGATCTTTATTTATCATGGAAAGGTTGGTAAAGCAATGGATATCAGGTTTGTTCTAACTTGCTGTTTTTGTACTTGACTGCACCCCGTAGATACGCGCTAAAAGTTGGTGAAGTGTGAACACAAAAGGTCACAAAGTAGAAATAAGATGATCGCGAAATGCAAAGGGGCGTTAATTCAATTTTTGAGAATACCAACACTTTTTGAAAAACTTTCGAAAACATACTTCATCGACAGAATCTCAAAGCCGCTACGCTGTGTCCAAAATATTACAGCGGAAAAAGACAAAATTGTAAAATATCGTCAATTAAAAAGAGTCAATTTGCGTTGCGATCCAATGATCTTAGCTGATTCTAAAAAAATCCAATGATCCTTCGTTTAAAAAATATTATGTTTCAAGAAAACGAGCAAACTATGTAGTTAACCGCACCAAATGTGTCGCCTACTAAATACTACTTTTGCTCTTTCAAATTACGAAAATATAAATATTTGAAAATCAAAAACGTAGTTGTTAAATCTATTGTTGCGCGTCAGAAGCTGCTGGCCGCTATTTTGTGTCCAAATTTCTAGAGTGGAAATAATTAAAAATATAAAATGTTGTCAATTAAAAGCGTCGATTAACGACGATAACATTGTGCTGCAAATTTATTACTGTGTTGCAACAATCCCATGTCTCGTAATGCGTTAAACTAAAAGGCAAAAAATGACGAAAGTAGCTGCTTTCTTGACAAGTTTTAATACAGCTGCAAATTGTAACTTTTTCGTTTTTTCATGCTTCACAGACAAAACGGATTGAAAAGTGTAGAAAGAAGGGCAGTAAAGTCACATATGGGCTTGGATGAACTTGGCATAAAAAATACGGCCAAGTACGTCAACGTAACAAATATTTGTTGCACTAAATGTATAAGTTTAATTTTAAGTAATAAACCCGTTTGTTATTAAGCTCGGGTATACGCTCGTTAGGTGGTGCTCGACATTCACTTAAAATGTGATCAATTAGTAAGCTCCGATTTGCGTTGATCTTTTGATATCCTCGAAGCAAAGTCGCATACACGAATTGGTTTCGGTTAATTGGTGGATATTAGCGAAACAAGTCAAATATAGCTGCAAATTGTAACGTTTTCACTTTCTCAAAATATTGAAAAATTGGCATGAAAATACAAACTTTATTAACTACATGTAATAATTGCCGAGAAATTTCATATCTTCTAAGTGATCAAGTAATTTTTTTAAACTAACATTGTGCTTCATCAGTCCTGTGACAACCGACAGACCCTCCTTATTATGTGGGTGTTAAAACAAACTTATATTGTAACGTTAACAAATACAATGCATTAAAAGATGATAAAAATATGCAATGCATTGAAGTTTAGTATCATATATCAACGTTAATCACAAAAAAGGATGTAATTTTGGGGAATTAACTCATTATGATGAGGCTCTGTTATATACTCCGTTAGGTGGAGCTAGACGTTTCACGCATTAAAAACTGTAGTATTGCAATTACCCCCCGTAGGAGAATGTTATGTTTCAAAAAACGTGGAAATTGAGTAGGTTGTACAGCACCCTATGTGCTATTGCTTATTAAATGCTGCAGTGTAATTTGATTTGTTGTTTTTCGCTCTTTCAATCAATGAAACTAAAATAAATCAAATTCAAATCTTCTAGGTTGCGCTGAAACACCTCTAGTGGTAACTGCGTCATACTTAAAGAGTACATGTTACAAACTCAAGTTTAACGCATAAACCCCCGACACATAAAAATCCCGAACAACACAAGTTGTTCAATCCATTTTGGCGCGTCAGGAGGTGTGGTTTAGCTATCCACAAAAACAAAGCGACATTTACGAAACTGTTTTAGGTTATTAGTTATCGCAACAGTTGGTAACTAACGACAATAAATTTCGGCACTAAATTTATTACTGTGCCGCAACAATAGGAAAATTGACGATAATAATTTCATTTCAGTTTTAAATTCCATGTTTTAAATTTCAGCCGTTCTCTTAACAAGTTTCAATATAGCTGCTAAATGTAACATATCCGTTTTTTATGCTCTACAGAGAAACTGGATTAAGAAGGGTGGGAAAAAGGGCTTTGCCTCCTCTTCCCGGTTTTGTTAAACAAGGCATTGTAAACACAGGCAGGTACGTGAACAGGCAAAACAATTTAGTACAACGCCATTAGTAGTTTTGCTCTGGCAAATTATTGAAAGATTTGGTATGTAGAAAAAAATCAACTACGCATATAATTTTCCGGGCAACTGTATATTTTCCGTGTGATTGATTTTCCGAGGCAACGCTAGAACAGCTCACGTGGCAACAACGTCATATTTAAGAGTAATTTTGACAAACAAAAGTTTAACGCATGAACCACAACACATAAAAATCCCCAAAAACACAATTAGTCCTGTCCATTTTAACCTGCTTGCCCCTACTTCGTGTCCAAATTAATACAGAGGAAATGGTAAAAATGTGAAACGTTGTCAATTAGGAAGTACCTATTATCCATGTTTTTTTTAAAAAAACAAAGCATTCACAAATTTGTTTCGGATAATTCTTATCGCCACAATTGGTAATTAAAGAATAGGTTCATTTGCGAAACGTTAAAGTAGGTTATTATGTAAATCGGTGTTGTATAACTTGGTTAACGTACAATTGAAAATTTCAATGTTTTGACATTGCCTGCCCTTGGTTAACAAATCCCCGAGGTTACATAACTCCTACTGTTTTAAGTTTACGCTTAGCTTACATTTCATTAAAATCCTGTTAAAGTTGCGTTCACCAAAAAAGCCTGACCTTTACCCACACAATGCCCCAACCCAAGTTCAGTGCATAATAAATCAAGTTTTAAAATAGAAGCAAAAACGTAATTATTTGCTTTTTTATGTTTCGCAGAAAAAACAGCATGATGATCGTGGCTTAAAGGGCCGCAAGGAAACAATAGTTTTTTAATCAGTTGTCACCTTTCTATTTCCTAATCTTGTACATAAACCAAAATCAACGAAAGTTTCCAAGTTTTGCGAGAATTTGCATTTGGGTTTTGCGTGATCAAGCAAATTTACATTCTTTATTAGTCTCTTTTCTGTCTTAATTAATAAACTCACATTATGTTGCTTAAATGTATATATGTCATCGAAATGTTGTGTAGTTAAAAAATACAATAAACAAAAATAGTAGTAGTTGATAATGAAAATCCGAGCATCAAAATTTTTCGCTATGTGCCGATGACTTGGTCTGTTTTAGACAGTTATTTCTATCGTTAACGACATTTCTGTTCAGCTCTTTACTGCCCCCAGTGCCATAGCTAACAAGTGGCAAACGAATTTAACACGTAATCAAAAGTCTCATTGGGTCGTGGCTGTGTGTTATCAGTTTGGTTTCACTCCACAACCCCTTTGGTTATCTGCTAACCCCGAAAGGGTGAAACCTTTTTTAGACTCGTGAGCCCCACAAAAAATTAATGTGTGGTGTATTGTAAAGTCACTATCATGCATTAAACTAAGTTAGGCGACAAACTCCAATTTGTGAATTAGACTTTATTTGCTGAAAAAGGGCGCAAGGAAAAACGCAATGGCCAGGAAAAATATTAAAACCTTTCAGACATTTTCATTTTTTAAAACAAACCGAAAATCAAAACAAAAAAGTTTTTTGAGAACAATTAACGTTTTCAAATATAAAAAGAGACAGTTTTTTAGCAACTGGCTTCTTGGTCATAATTTCTAATAATACGTCAATTAGGTGGAGCAAGATTTTCGGAAAAGACTTTTGAAAATGTTCATCATGTGTGCTGGTAACCGACATTTGGAAGTAACGTTAACAATGTCGAAACAAAATGCTGTAACGCGATCCAAAATTGGTATGGCTTAATGTTTGTGAAATATTTAGGCTTCTGTAATAAACCCACATTAAAACAACCGCTAGGTGCTGCTAGACATCAACAAATTATTATTGCCCGAAACTTGGCGAGCACCTGGTCGAATGGACTGAGGCGCTTGACATACATACATGAAAAGCCTGATCGGGATTCGTACTCGGGATCGTCTCGGGTTCAAACCCAATGAAAAGAGCTCTTGGTCGAAGAATCTGGGCGTTCGACCTATATGCAAACTTAACAAAGAATAAATAATCGAGATTCGTCTCGGCTTCTGCACGGACTCAAACAAAAGCTTCCTTGGACACGTATGGTCGCTTTTACTGTCCATGTTTTTAATCTAAAAAAAGCAGGTAATATGAACAAGCCAAACCTGGGGTTCTCGAACTTTTGAAAATAATTTGCACAACGTTCCCCTCCAGTTTTTTTCAACGACTTGCGGTCCATTAAAGAGTTAAGTTTAACTTAAATTAACTTCACTCAATGACTTTACACCAGCAGCGCTTTGTGTGTTTCGCAATCGCATTTACAAAGCAGCATTGCGTGGTGGTGTCACAAAGGGTGCAATCGACGCTGCACACGAAACGTACATGCGGAATATATCAGGGAAATATCAACGACTAACAGAGACTGATGACGTTTCGCGGTCCCCCTAAAATTGCCTTAACGACCCCTAGGAGATCGCGGATCCCACTTCGGAAACCCCTAAGCGAACTAAGCTAAACAGTAAACTTAAATAAAAGTACAAATTTACAAAAAATGAGACTGTTAAAAACGTTAGATAGGTGGTTTTTACGCAATGACGCTTTTTAATGTATTTTATGTCAGCAACGGTCTAGTTATACAAGTTTAATATTTTAACAAACGTCCGGTTATGTTGCTGAAATAGATAGGCCTGTATCATTAGGAAAAATATCAGGGAAACCAAAGCTTTACGCCTGTCGTTTATACGTGAAATATAATCAATCGCATATGTTTTTTGTCCTCTTTGGAAATACCAATTAAGAACGTTTGCGCACAGAGCATATAATGCGCTCCCATAAACCAACTATGTGGCTGGCATTGGGAGGCTTAAACGAAATAATATGCAAATAAGTTAACAGCTCGTGATTGATGGGTTGAGTTTATTTTGCTTGGTGAAAGAAATCGTAACGAAACAATTGCACAAAAACAATCACTAAGCCGGAAATAGCTGTGCAACGTAAAACCGTTGTGGAGGGCAAAAAAGTGAAGGGCACAATTGGTGGATCAAATTAAACGCGCTGCAGCTACAAGGTCACAACGCGACGCCGTTACGCATCACGGTGACGTAATTGCGCAGATATGCGAGCAAAGTTGGGTTGCATGTGCTATTTGTCGAGTGTGTGGGTACTATTTGAAGCAAAACGCCGAGGCGTATGAAGAAAAACAAGCACAGTTAACATTTTTCAATGTTGTTGTTACCACTGCTTAGAACGCAGCATAACTCCAACTTTTCGCACATTTCTGCGGTAATCATCGACAAATGTGACCCAAATAAAAGGTTTATGTTAGAATTGGTTGATAGCAGTCAACCACCACCTGTGTAACACACCGCCGCAGCGAGTTCATCAATCAAAATCGACTTGGTGTGGGATATCCCCGTTTTCACAAGGTTTAATCCCGGAAAGCTTCCGCGTATTAATCCTGATAAACTTTACCTCGTTCGTGGATCGCGCAATTTTGACCATTTGCTCGCCCTGCTTACCATATTCTTCTACTTGAGAGGGACAGGGAACAGCACTTTACTCCCACCAAGCGGCAAAACTTGGATGCAAATGAGGCTACAGCTCATGATTGGTAATGCGACAGCTCAAGAACAATTTTGTATTTTTGCTTTATTCTTCGTAAAAACAAATATTTCTTTGTAAAGTTTATAATTTAACGTCTTTAAATGTGTGTGCTAAAGTAAACCCATATTTTGACAAAACCGTAAACTATTTACCATCACATGCCCTAATATTAGTGCGTTCAGTAAACTGTGACAAACGCAAAGACCTGTAAAAATACTTGATGCAAAAATAAATCAGTACATTGTTTTTCTATCACGCTGCTTTCATGTTACGTAGTATAAAATGGGTTTAAATCTAAAAAGGCAATACGATGCGATAATTATTAACTAGATTTTTTCTGTTATGAATTTAATTTGCCAGAAATGAAATACTAAAAGGACTACATGACCAAAGTCATATAGGCTTGGAGCTTTTCAAAAATCGAGCCAAAATTGCTTGTCCGATTTCCATGCAACCGGTTCGGGGGTTCAGTGTTAGATCAAAACCGATTGTTAAAAGTTAAAAACTAGAATATTCCAACAAATATCGGCAATTAACTGAATTTTTTATCCATTTTCCGAACATTCAACAATAAAAAACGCACTGAAACAGCCAAATACGCAAAACCTTTGACATATTCGGGCAAAGCAAGCAAACTAAAACAGACACACACAGGAAAAGTTTGTGTGCCTGATTATTAAACATCTAATAAAAGCTCACAAGGAAAAAGAGTTTTAAAGAACTTACAGCGAATTCTGTTTGAAATTTTTAACATTTGAATATCATGCCAAACTGCCAAGCACACATAAATACAGCTAAATGTTTATGAATATATGAATATAAACATTACATGAAAACAGTACAATTACGTGTTCGTAAGTCCTGTACAAACTGATAAACAAAGGCAAAAAAAATGTGCCTTTTTAAAAATCCTTTTTGGAGTTAGAAATCGCTTGTCACGTGACCAACGGCTAAAATTTGTGTTTTTAATGAACAATTTACTTTATTATAAAGATGTTCGAATATTAACAATTTTATGTTTTTGTGTGACGTAAACTATGCAGCTATTTCTTCGTGTTATACGTATTGCGATCGTTGCGCTCGATACATTGTGACGGTATTTTACCCAGTTATGTACTTTTGAAAACCATAACAGCTCTTTTTTCATGCCGCTGGATCATTGCAGTTCTAAATGCAAATGTCAAATATACGAGACTGATGTTTTACAGCAGTTGTTGATGTTCGAACACAAGAATCATTTCGAGTACAAATACCAAAAGTGATTTTGCTTCAGACCGATGCCTGACGCCTAACATGAAAGGAATAATAGTACCAACGCATGCTACTAAGTAATATGACGCAATACATGTTAAGCAAAAAAAACTTGCGGCAAGTAGATTTGACACGTAAGGGCACATTAATGCATACTACGCACATTTGAAGTGAATTTCGTGCAAAAAAGTAAGTTGAACAATTGGATTTTAAATGGTGCAAAATACACTACACATTCATGTTCGACGCCTATTGTTGTCAGTATTATGGGCAAATAACAAAGTTGGTAATAAACGTCACGTTTTTCATGTTTTGTGTTCATTTGAACTATAGCAGAAAAGTTTTCACTGAATATTTACAACACAACTTCTCCTCGCGCCTTTGATCTGATGAGATTCTTCCCTGCTTCTGTGAAGCAATTGTACGAAACCTTCATAGCTTTGGTGTTGTGAACACATCGAGATAATACCCCAGCACTTTCATCTGTCAGTCCGTTCCCACATAGATCAAAAAGTACCATCTATAAACAACAACAAACCAGTGAAGTGTTGCAAAGAAACTGTTTTCCTCTTATACAGTAACGCATCAAAATCTATCTATTATATCGTTTGCCACAACAAACCTCTATTATATCATTTGTCACAAAAATTTAAAGCTAAAAAGTGATAAAAGAAAATGGACGTGATAAAAAGAAAGTTGTGAATCAGCTCGTGCAAAGTCTGATAATGAAAAGTTCCCTGTACTTGATGAATATCTTAGATAATGCTTGCAATGCACAACTGTGTTTAAAAAAGTCACTAAAATGTGAACTTTGTCTACTGGCATCATTTTTAAACTGCCTCCCTGTTGGGAAGGCGATAAAACCTATTTAAACACCAAAGAGGAAACTAAAACAGAGACACAAAGGTTGCCAAATCTCAGCCCTGTGCTGAAGAGTGATATTTCCGTTTACTTCGTTTTCTGATTTATGGTTCTTTCAGTTTTTAGTGTGCCGTACGTTATTGGACTCCCGCACTGATAGAAAGCCACGCTTCTTTTGGTGGTGTACCATAATCGCACGCAATATTGGGCTTGGCAACATACATAAAAAGCTTTCGTGGGGCGGTTTGATACTTTTTATGAAGAATACCTTATCTATGTGTGTACACTGTGGGTCAATGACATTATTCCTGTTCCGCTTTGTCCGCATGTTACTTGAGTAAAACTAACTCAATCAACTATTTTATTTTACACCAATGTTTTTGTGAAAAAGTTTACACGGCAAAATTTTAACATTTACGAAAATTTTAAAACAACTGCCTAATTCAAAAGTTGTTGTTACTGTTTTGGGAATAATTTGAAGTTTGAGACGATAAACTGTCATATATTGCATCACAGGCGGTTTACGAATGCCACGGATTCCGGCCATTTATAAGTTCCTGGTGCATCTTGTCAAAAAAATGTTTCCGTGCATTCTAGTCCAGCTTTGCATTAAAAAGATCTTTTTTTTCGGAGTAACATCTCAAGATTTTGTGTAAAAAGTGTTTTCTTACAGGCTTTTGCAGTCCTAGTACAGAATCGCAAAGTGCTCTGACTCCTTCACTGTTGATCCTACAGTTCCACAGCACCAGTTGTTCGATGTTGTGAAGGCAACGAGCCAGTGAAGCTGCCCCTAGATTACCGATTTCGTTCTTGGAGAGGTTGAGTATCTTCATCTGATGTTAAAGCAAAAAACCAACACATGTCAAGTCGTTCGTTGTATTAAAAAAACGTTTGGATTAATTAGGTGTGTTCTCATTACATTAACCCACCTCAGACTAACATCACTCATACATTAGTGGAGAGGTTAGTACTATTTTTAACATGGCGTGTCTGGTTAATCGAACTGTTTACACTAGCTTCCTCGCGTGCCTTGATGTTGCAGCAAACAATTTTATTTTCGCAGCAACTAGCTCAAAAGCGCGAATCTTTTCAAAATCACAATGTCTAAGGTGGAGAAAGAAAACTGCGTCGATAAAAAAGTTTCAAACAACGCAGAATTAGACTACAAACTTTCACTCGACAAAAAAAACAAATCCACTCTAATCACGGTTCCGCACCTCAGCGGCGTCTACTAAGTCAACACACTACATACGACGTTTAACCTTAAATGATGGAAATGTTAGAATCATTGGTTTAAAACGTACTGTGTACATTTCCCAGCTTGGGGCATCGCAAATTATTTCGCAATTGCAAAAAAACAAAACTTGTTTCGTAAACATGTTTATACGACGCAAACAAATCATAAAAATAGTGACTAAATACAAGATTTCGGTTGCTACATTGTCACATACGGTGGGACAGGGAAAAATATATCTATGAAACCTCGCTTCGTCCGCGTGCAAGACCAACATGATTTCGAGAAACAAATTTGTTTTTTTGGGGCAAATAATAGTTTATAGCCCAATAAAAACTATAATTTTCTTACAGGTGTTTGACGTTGTCGTACAAAATCGCTGAGTAGTGCGACACCTTCACTACCGATCTTACATCCTATCAGTAGCAGCTCTTGAATATTGTGAATGCAACAAGCCAGTGAAGCTCCGCCTGGATTACCGATCTCGTTGTAGGAGACGTCGAATATTCTTAGCTGATGAGCGAAAAAAGCAACACGTGATAAGTCGTTACAAGAGCAGGAATAAAAAAACAAAGAACATGAAACATCTGACCAACGATCAGTGCTTGTATTTGTCTTTTCGTTAAAACAGTTGTACAAATATCAATCAATTATATACGTACGGGCTTATGCTTTTTGCTTTTGCATTAGTTAGAAGCTGAAGCATTGGAAGCTTTGTGTAGATTTTCTATAGGCCTTCAATGGTTGAAGTAGCAATTTGTTTCTTACTTTACAAAGTAAATAGTATTCCAATTTGAAAAATGTTTTGTGCATGACACGTAAACTCATACTTTGTTGTGTACAACGCTGACTAATAGAAAGACCATAAATAACTATTTAACTCAGTGGTCGGCAAACTGTTGGTCACGGCTCAATAGTCTTTATTATGTATTTAGTTAACCGTAATTTATCTCTCTTGATTTTCACTTTTTGAAAGCTGTGTGCCGCATGATAGACGCACTTAAGTCGACAATAGTTAAAATTGTTGACGGATAGTAGTGCCATTGTATTTAACACTATACAAAGTACATTGTAGGCTGTATGCAACCCCCGTGTATTAGTGCGTTATTCACATCTGGTTTTTTGTCCCAACACGCTGTAACAAACAAGAAAAGAGAACAAATAAATGATACCTAAATTCAATTTGTTTAGGTCACTGTGGTGTGTGTGCAGGGTGTTGCATTAACCTAAACTGGAAGCAAGCATGCATGTGCAGGGATAAGCATTTTTATGGACGTGGCGTGCTAGGCTAAGAAAACTGTTGCAACATGCTTTTTCACGTGGCTTTCGCAAAGTTGCAACAAAAATATTTTTCGAAGCACTCAATTTAACAGCTCGAATATTTTACCGAAAAGGTTATTGGTTTTAATAACGTTTACTAACCGGTTTTTCAAGTTGCCGCACAGAGTCACAGAGCAGTCTGACTTCTTCATTTCCCATCTTACATTTCCACAGCATCAAGTATTGAACGTTGTGAAGGCAGCGAGCCAGTAAAGCTGCTTTCAGTTTGTCGATCTTGTTGTCGGAGAGGACGAGTGCAATCGTCTGAAAATAAAGCAAAAACCAACACATTTAAAATTATCGATATATCGAATAGATGTGGGTTAATGTTTTTGCATTAACTAAAAGCGAAAGCTACTGAAGCTCTTCATTGCGCCAGCGTTGGGCCCAAATGTGTTTTTTTTGTATTTAGTGGTATGCGTATCTCCTAATTTTATTGTAATAAAATGGTTGAGTGACGCAGTCACCTTGCATTTCTTGTTACAAAGCAAAAATAAATTCGCTTATCATCATTCAATTGTTTTTGAAGTGCATGACAACATGTATGTTATTCTTCTGCTCCAAAACGCGTGTAGACATTAAAAAAAATTAGGCGGTGCACTATACATGCACTGATAATGACACCAGCGATTATCACAACGTTTGCACCGTACATAAGTCTTTTAATTAATTTACTCTTTAAGTCCGTATATCTTGTGTGCCTAAATGATATTTTTTACACAGAACATTTTCGACTGCAGCGCTTCCCAACTGGTGGGCTTCGAATGTTTTTCGTAGGGCCTCCAAGCATGTCAAAATATTGTCATACCGACAAGTCAGTGGCAAAGTCTACAGTTCGCGTAAATGCATCTTTAATGATCCATCTTGGCAAACACCTATATTACAGTTCTTTTTTCTTGTCAGTTTTTCGCAATACCCCCAAAATTGTCTTAAAAGTGGGTCGCCAGCTGGATAAGGTTGGGAACCACTGTTCTACTGTTACAAAGGATATCCCCATACTTGGTTGCATTAAACATTTTTCCTGGTATTAAATGACCTACAAACGACACATCCGATTTAAAAAAAAAAACGGTTGAACCAATAAAATTTTCAAAAATGCTTAGTGATTGCTTAAAATGGTGTGTAAACTGGGTTGACAAACCATCTACTATGACACCCTCATTTTTTATTTATTTTTTTATCGTAACATGGGCAACCCTGACAAAAGCAAACTGTTTGAGACAAAGGTGTACAAAGGCATTGGCTCAGCCGATGGAAACTGTCAAAACTATAAATAAATAAAATTGAGGCCTTCCTGATCTGTTTGATTCTTATATTAAAACAGAAAGTTCACCGAGATCAGTACGACGACACCGTTTTCTGCATCGCGTTTCAATTACGTAGGAAATTCCTGGATTTTGTTTGCATGTAAAAATGCGATTTCTTACAGGGTTTTCCAGTTGAAGTACAGCATCGCAGAGCAGTCTGAATCCTTCACTTCCGATCTTACATTTGGACAGCCGCAACTCTCCAATGTTGTGAAGGCAACGAGCCAGCAAAGCAGCACGAGAATCATCAATCTCGTTGTCTGAGAGATCGATTTTCCTCAACTAATGCAAAAAATAAAAAATAAAACATGTTGTCGTTATAAATGCAGCGTGGAAAAATTGAGCATTTTGCTATACCCAGTAAGCTCGCGATCAGCCTATTTTGCAGTTACAGGCTCATGTTTTTTTTAACTATTCACAGATAAAGTTAGTTTTGTTGAGACATATAGCATGAAATTCGATTACCAAAACAAAATAGTGTTTTGACAAATCCAGCAAAGATTTTGAAATTTATTAAAATCTAAGCTAAGCAAATGTAAATAATAAATCACGGCTGCACGGTACGTCCGCATGTAATACGTTTAGTTTTATAAATATTATTGTTATAGGTGGGTTTTTAATTCTTATATGTAATAAATAATTAGGCAAAGGAAGGAACCAAGTAAGATAAGCGGCCGTTGATTTAATACTGGTACAGTGGTGGCTCGTGACTGGAGAGAGGGTGGGTGGCAAGTGAAGCAAGCCTGATCGGCAAGAGTATTTAAAAAAATTGGCTCCTATCAGAGGCAATTAGAAGCCTATGGAGAAGAGGGATGCATAATGATCAATCCAATCAATACCAATGTCTCATTCAAAAAATTATTTAGCTAAGAATTTTACAATGACCATATGGTGTTGATGTCCAGTGCATTTTGCAGTTTGGGTGTTATTAGGTTACTAGTACCTATGTACTTTTTAGTATCGATACGAGTTTTTTTACGAAAAGCTAATTTATTGAATTGGTGCAATATTTGCATTCATAGCAGATGACGCAGTATTAACTGAAAAAAAAAACGACTTAACGTCACATTTAAATACGACATCAATGATAATTCGGCCATGAAAAACTTCTTATTCTGCTTGGCGGTTAATCCGGCCCTGCACTTATACCGATGGCGAATACTACACCAAAATTAGGTGCATTGAAATAATTTTAGCAACCAAAATTACGGTTATTTCCAGAATTCCGAATTGCATCGCAGACACTCAGGTGATTGAACAAGAGGTACGAATTTCATTGCGTTAATATTTTCAGGTGATTTTTTTCAATATTTTTAATTGCTTTTTAAACTTATTTTGCATGTTAGTTATCAAATGTATTCTGTGTTACAATAAAATATCATCACATGGTCCATGTTACATTGCTGGATTTTATTTGCATGCAAAAATAAAAAATAAATCTTACAGGTTTTTGTAGTTGAAGTACAGCTTCGCTAAGCATTCTGATTCCTTCGCATCCGATGTTACATGTCCACAGCACCAGCTTTTCAATGTTGTGGAGACAACGAGCCAGTGAAGCTGCTTCCGGCATACCGATGTTGTTGCGGGTGAGGTTGAGTCTTTTCAGCTGATGTAAAACAACCGATGTAAAGTTGTAACGAATGTAGCGTCAAAAAATATACAATGACGTTATTAATCTACGAGAGGAAATTTTGCGACCTGTGTTGATGTCTGCATAGCTATACTGGTTAGGGTGCAAAATAACAAACCGGTCCAACGAGACCTGCGGTTTATGCGAAAAAATACTGTAGTTATCATTAAGAGGTGTTGGACAAATGCAACTTTTTGGATGTTACAATCTATATTTTTGTCCAATAGCATTTGAAGTTTTATAGTACGTTTATTACCAAAGGGACAAAAAGTGTTCACAAAATGAAATTAAACTTTTGTAAAATACACGTCTTTGAAATTATATTAATAAAAATTACCTTAGGGCCGATTTGCTTTTTAAGTTGTGCGCTTGTTACGTGTGTTGATATAATTAAAGGCCTTGGGAAGCATACAACAGTAAGCGACAAGTGTTAAAGCCAGCTTTAGATGGGACTTCCACCAAAAAGTTCAGCAGGTCTTGCAGTGTAATACGCTTTACATGTAAAGTGACTGTTTGATTTAAAACACGGTGTTTGGTTGGAAATGAGAAAACCTTATGAATTGCGCTGAGTGATCTATTATTTCATTTTAATATTTTCTTTTTTAATGTGATGTCATGTGGGTAGCCTCAACAGAAACCAAACTATGTTTGCTTCCAGACTGGGTATAGAAAAGTCTTCGCTTACCAATGACACAAAAATTAACTACTGTTTATCAAAATATTCTACAACGGTATAATGTGTCATACATTTCCATATAGTGTCAGTTATTATGAAATATAAAAACCTCGTTCACCTTTCATTATTTTTAGGCGATTTTTTTTCAATTGTGTCAAAAATAAAAAAATATCCATATTTTATTAGTTACTGAATGTATTCTGTGTGATATTAACATGATCTTGTTGTTTTGCTTTTTTTGTTTTGTTTCTAAATATAACTTCTTACTGGTTTTTGGAGTTGAAGTATAGAATCGCAGATTAATCTGAATCCTTCGCTTTTGATTTCACATCCAGTCAGCAGCAGCTTTTCAATGTTGTGAAGGCAACGAGCCAGTGAAGCTGCTCCCCGATCACTTATCTCGTTGCGGGAGAGTTCGAGTCTCTTCAGCTGATGCAAAATGCAAAACAACGCTTGCAAAGTCGTAACAAATGCAGCCTGGACGATAAAAATAAATAAAGTTATGTATTTTAGCTGTATTCTATTTTCATCTCCACAGCTACGCATGGCAAAAAACTGAAGCCCAAAGATAGATACGGATCTTTTTTGTCGCATTCGAAGTTTAGAAGCTCGCAGAAAAATTTGAGAAATCAAAAGAGGTCGCAGACCAAAAAGTTGGTGAAGCTCTGATTTACTCAGTAAAACGTCCAGGAAAACATACGGGTCGAAGTTTACTATCTTTCAAGCGTGCAGTGTTAAAGCCGGCTTTTAACAACAACTCTATGAAAAAAAGCAGGACTGATGTCCTAAAGTGTTACAATCTTTTTCGTAGAAATTAACTTGGGACCGAGTAGTTTCGGTTGTTGCGTAAGTGATGAAGTAAATCAGAGGCTTTGGAGAACATACGGTTGTAAATTACATTACCTTTCTAGCCTCCAGTGTTAACGCATTTTGGCACAACTCTAAATAAACATGGCCAATGTCTGGAGGGTTGGAAGGAAGTAACCAAGTAAGGTAAGATACTTCTTGGTTTTTGTTTGTTCGTCATTGAGCAACGTAACGAACCGGGGCGACATAAGATACATTACTATATTCATTTTGCGTTATTGTTCTTTTGTGGTGTCATGTGGGCAGGCCTAATACACCCCAAGGTACGGTACGTATTAAGTTGTGCGTACCACGTACCTCGTAAGGACGGTCATACCGCCCCACCGTACCTTTTAATGATTTTTGCTGCGTACAATACCGTACCAACGTACCGTCCAGCCATTCTTGCATAGCCCTTGTCACAACGTAAATATGTAATTGTTTGTAGGTAAATATAAAACGCTGTTACCGGTTTTTCTAGCTGAAATACAGCTTGGCAGAGTTGTCTGATTCCTTCGGTTCCGTTCACACATCTCCTGAGCCGCAGCTCGACAATGTTGTCAAGGCAACGAGCCAGTGAAGCAGCACGAGAAGCATCAATCTCGGTGCCGGTAAGGTCTAGTATCTTCAACTAAAGTAAATGCAAACCAACGCATGTAAAGTAAGAGCAAATGCAGACATGGGAAAATTAGCAAGATGAGGTATTTTGACTTTCCCCGGAAATTATGAGACTTGAACTGGTATTTTACTACATTTATTTTTATACGGGTACGCATCAAAAGCTGAAACATCAAAGCTTTCAGGTGGATTTGCCACTGGCTGTAATCAGCCCCAATTTTAACAGAAAGTATTTCAAGAATTATGTAATAGTTTTTAAAAGTTACAACAACCTTCTTCATTGCGTTATAGTGGCCAGTGCATTCAGCATTATTGTTTACGATTTAGAAACGTTTTATATTGAAAAAATTACTAACATGGTTTCATTTAAGCCAGTAATAATTTCTTCGTCTATATTGCCATAGTTTCGCACTTAGGATTAGAAAGAAAAAGTCAATTTTAGTCTCCACACCTCATCGATTAATCATAATATTATTGCGTTTTTTCACACATTAATCAAGATTAAACCGTTTTAATTTAAAAAGCTTCAACCGTTTTAATTTAAATGGCTTTTATATTTTGAAATCGATGAACTATAAGTTTTGAACATTTTTTTCGTTTCTGACGTTGAGAGCGCCAAAGCAAGCATCGGCGCAATTAAAGCCATAGTAATACCGGGGAAGCTCTGTGTCGAATCGCAAAGGAAAGATTCTCGATGTCTACTGGAAGGAAAGATGAACGACTAAGATATATCTCATCAGGAAGTAAGGAGGCCACAGATGAAGCAATCTCAGGATCATTCGTCTCATAAGCCCTGCTGCAAACTCTCTTCATTTCTTTTACGCCGAGGTTCGTCTCCGAGGTAAGAAATTGGAAGAGCAAGGACTTCTTTTGCGACCAGATTTCGCTGGAACTTGTTGAGACAAGGGCTACTAGGCCTTCAAAAACCGAAGAATCGTAAATTCCGAAGACGAACTTGGAAACAACTTCCCATCTGGCCTTGGTTATTCGTTTGTATTGCTTTTTAAACTCGTCAAGGGGCATCACCATCATCAGATAGAACGCCGCAAAGAACTCCTGCCATATGAGGTGAGAGAAATATCGAAATTTGTGTCCTTCCAATATCGTCAGCTTGAGATTTACTCGCTTTGCAACTGATGTGTTCAGAAACGCATCGGCCGTGGTTGGTTTGATTCCTGCCTTTTGAAAGTCCTTTGCATTAAACACCATCTTTTTGTTTTTTAATCCATCCCAGGCCATTTTAGCCAGTTTGTCCAACTCGCATTCTTCGCCCTTTAGATGTTGGGTCGTTGCGTATTGACTACAAGTGAAAGCAAGAACACGTGTAAGTGATACAAACTGAATATCTCCATCGTAATTAATTAGATAGTTGAGTGTCAATATAAAATTGACAGGAACATAACAGTGTGCAAATATATTGCGCTTTCGGATTAGCTTTTGGTGTATTACATCGTATCTGTTTCCACATATTTGACGTCCAAGTTCATCCTGTGATCTTGGGGTTAATCCAAGTATCTGAACTAAAAAAGTGGGTCGGTATAAGAGATTGAGCTTGTAGAGTTGGGCTGGTCGTGATGTAAACATCTTTCGAGCACGTGGAAGCAAGTTTCCTCCCGCTAAATGTTTCAGGTAACATTCTGCTGTTGATTCTGAATGTAAAAGGGGAAGAGGAGTTGTTGTGGAAAATGATTTAAATGCTGCTTCATCCAGTCCGTCGAAAATCAGCAAAACATCTCTGTCCTTTTGTAATACACTAAATAGCATGGCTGCTTCATCAGAAGTAAAAGCCAAGCCAGGCAACATAGTGGAAAGAAGAAACTGAAGAAATGTCATCTTCTCCGTGAAGTTAAGGAGTCTAATAACAATGTAAAAGATATAGGACACGTTTCCACACAATTGACCACGCAAAGCTTGTAGGGCCCACTTTTTAGCTGAGGTGGTTTTTCCTGTTCCAGCTTGCCCAACCACACCGACTACATTTCCATGTTTTTCGATGTAGTTCTGTTTTGCTTGCATTTTATCGGATCTAAATTTTCTCTCTGCCTCTTGTTGTGCAGTTTGTTTTGCACGAGCAAACATTTCCTCACCGGTGATGTCACTTTCTGGTGTTTCGTAAACCTTTGCAAGTTCCTCTGCTTGAAACTCGTCGTCAATTTGTTGTGGTTTGCTGACTATGGAAAGGTTGACAGGTAATATAGGTCGGTCGCAGAACTCGGCTAGTGACGATTCTTCACTTGCTGAGGCTTCGACACTTTCTTTAAGCCAATACTTTAGTTGTTCACCTAAACAGAAAAGTACACACTTACTTATTGCAACCGTGTCAGTGTAAACAAGCTTCTTGTGTGGCAAATAAAAAAGACGATTTCCCTTTTCAACCTTTTTATACTTCACAATGGATATATCAAATACCTGCTCTATTTAACATAGGTCCCCCCAAAATGCAACCGCTTATTGGTAACGGAGTTATTACGGCATGGTCCATTTGAGATTCGGAAAGAAAAGTTCAGTAAAGAAAAAGATGCATTTGTCGAAACTAACCAAATCATTTTTTACTTGCATGCCTGTGACAGTCTTTCTGCACAAGGCATATTTTGAACCCCACCTCCTTACCCACACAAACCAATTTATAAGTGTCATTGTCGCAGAAATAGTCATTATTTTTGATGTGTTGTGCAAGACTTTTCGACCTGCGGTTATCTTGGCCGGGCGGCAGCCAACCGATTCTTTCCAAAGTGGTTTCGGTGAGGCGATAAAATTTCAACAACTTTCGCTCTTTGACAGGTCAAATATATAATTTTACATGCAGCTGTATTGCAGAGAACTGGTGTAATAGGAGCCGAGTTGTTGTAAAGCATGATCTTTTGTAGCGTGGCAAACGCATTTCGGTTTCACTATTTTACTGAACTACTTTATAAGGCATCAAACTAGCACAAAAAAATGATGAAAACAATTAAATAGGGTTGCTGTGACTCATTGTCATCTACAGCGCGATATAGCAAACGTATTGTGGTGACCGCATGGTAGCTCTGAATAATTGCGTTTATGTATGAATAGTAGCAGTGTGCAACCAACTGCTAATCGCTGCGTCGGTTGGACCTTTCAAAAAGACGATTAATACGACCAAAGAGGCGAAAAACTCATTAAATAGTTTGTGTTGTACCAAGCAACAAAATATATAACTTCTATGTGATTTACTTTAGCAAATGCTGCTGTTGTTAAAATTTCACGTTTCGGTGGCCTATGTGATAATCAATGGGTGAATTGGAGTCACAAGTTACAGAGAACAACGCCGGATTTGCGCAACATCATCCGTTTATCATGTGTGCATCTAAGAAATTAAAACCACTTTTTCAAAAGGGAGGAACGACGTTAGACTGTAAATAACCTTCATAATAGGATACGTGTGTCGCTGTAAACTGTGTAAAGGTAATAAGTGGCAAATAAGAAACACACACACGTATAGTACAACAGGCGCAAATATTCTTACATTTGTCATTTCCAGTTTCTTGTGTTGTTTGTTGACGTATGCTTGCTGTAGACTGGGTTGCTGGAGATGGGTTTGTCGCTGCCCCGGGTTGCGTTAAAGTTGGAAGAAGGATTTCTGATTCCATATTCAGTGATGAAGTTGACTGGTTATGCCTTGTATGTGGTTGATGCGATGCGGATGGGGTTTCGTCGAGTAACTTTGGCGAAGTTTCTTCATGCAAAGCAACTGGTGCAGGTTGTTGTGTTGAAGATTTAGGTTGTTCGTTCAGTTGCTGAACCGTTTGTTGTTGCTGTATGTAATAGTGGTATTGATTAAGTTCCACTGGCGCGTTGAACACTGGTCCAGTTGCGTTGATATGTGTGTCTCCGAACTGAGCCGCTTGTACCCTACCCTGCAAAATAAAACAAAAAACATTAAAAACTAACGCAAACTTTAATTGTTTCTAATTTCTTACAATATTTACAACGGCGTTATCTTGACTGACTGGACACATTTGGGTTGGACTTGAATGGGGTACAACGTCACCCCATTCTTGAGGTAAGCTGGGTTGGGACTGAACCACACCTGGTTCTTGGGTTCGGCTTAGTAAAGGCTCAACATCACCCAATCTTTGGGTGGAACTGGGCTGTGGTCCTTCTGTTGCACGTACAATTTGATTAACCTCCTGATTGTTTTGTTCTTGTGTCATGGTCCACTTATCAATCAATTAACACGTCATTATTATGTCACTGAACTCCTAATTCCTATGAAAAACAAATTTGTGCAAAATATGATGTCACCGTTTGTTTAAAGTTAACAAACGCGTACATGCGTTGCAAAAGAGTAAAACAAAAAGCATAAAAAATAGATATGGAGGTTGAGTTGGTATTTTGTTTCAGTTACTACGGCGGTCAGTTCCCTAATAAACAATGGCTCATCAAAAATTCGAAAAGTACATTTTAGGTAAATGAAATTGAACCAGGGAGTGATATGGGCCATGCTGCCCTTTTCCTGCTTAAGCACTGTACATTTGCAAGAAAAGCGAATAACAACAACAGCACAGCGTTGTACGCAAATGTCCCAGCATTCTGGTTTTAGCTATCTAGTCCAAAACCAGAAACACAACCTGCTCTTTCTCGTCTAGGCTTTAACTTTACACCTTCGTCTGAAGCTTGCCACTAGTAGCAGTTCCTGCAAATCGGCGTTTCGAAAGCTGTCAAGATCAAGGCGCGGCTCAATGGATAGCCACAATTTGGAAACTACAGGGGCAGAGTGGCCACCACCAAAAACAGAAGTTTTACTATTAATTAGACAACTGCAACAACATTTACACAACGCCATAATTGCCTTCTGTGGGCTTACCCGTCTTTCATAAAACTTTAGGCAGAATTATTGAACAATTTCGCGCGACATTGAATTTGAACATTGATCAAAATGAATTCAATATTGACAGTAATCTTATTTTCCAAGGTAGGATGTTACATATACTACTTACCTGATCCGCGTGTTTTGCAGTTTTGGTACTGGAGATAGCCTACTTACCACTAAACAATGCACTCGAACTTCTTTCCAAACCTCGTGAGCAAAAAACTACGATAATCACTTTATCAGGGATAAAGTATGTTCGTGAACCTATTGGGCCTCATTTACTGTAGACCTTTTGATTAAGTTTACTTTCAGCTGGGTTTACCATATTTTTACAATTTGAAACGGGGACGTTTTCAAATAATTTGGGAGGAGCTTCATTATTAATTTTTTGCCAACACGTAACCCAAACGTACAACCACAATGACTAATTGAAAACACAGATCGACAATAATCATATATAAGTAGTCTCTCTGGAGGTCGTTTGGGGACCGTTTCTATAATTTTTTTTTGTCATTAGGCATTGATTTACAGCGCCACAAACTTTAGCAACTAACTTTTGGTTGTCCAGTTAATACGGGGACAATAAACCCACCTGCGTACTGTGATGTAAAAATAGGAAACATATGTCAAGTAAAATAAAGTAAATTCAAAGTAGTACAGCACGATAATACACGTTATTTTTAAAGGTGTATACCAGGATATAGTGGTTGACCGACCAACTACTCGGGCATGATGGCTGACTGGGCGGGACGCTAGGAGAAAGGACGTTTACACCGGAAGTTGTGTAAAAGTATAGGTTCGGAGATAAGAACGAATTGTCGTTAAGGTGATGAATAGAGGAGATAGTACCACGGTTTATAAGAGTAATTTCGCAACAGAAGTTGCTTTGTTGAAAAATTTGTTGAATACCTCGCGAAAATTTTTGATAATTTTTTTTCAAATTTACCTAAATGTATGCATTCTCCCTCTTGGGTCTTGCGCCCCATGTTAAGAATCAATGTTTAAAATTTAACCGGCACTCTTTTTCGCCACGACACTACTTTCTAAATTCATCAGCACACCAAAACCTGAAAAGAATAACTAAGTTGCCCAATTGTTGTAACGTTGAAGTTTGGCATGGATAAAATGGCTTTTAAAAAGAAAGATTATGTTACAGTTACACTGTAGCATCGTCTCGGGACACTCACTAATGTTTTGTTGCAAAAAAGTTATAAAGAAATATATAGCCGGCGGAGCCAGAATAAAGACAAAAAATACCATTAGTTCGCATCTTTCAGCCAAGCATAACACCAAAGCTCACCTGCAAAAAGAAAAATTGTGGCAAGAAACGAAAAAAAATTTCATGATGTTAAATACATAACTAACACTGTTAACAAGTTATTATGAACCTAGGACGCTCACGAGTACGAATCTCGTTCGATTTTTATTGTGGTCTGCACATGAGTCTAGTGTCTTCGACCACTCGGTCGAACGTTTGTCTATTGTTCCTCGAATAGGGTCAAAAAATTTATTCCCTTCTATCGCTCTATGCGCTCGAGTAACTTTCTAAAATAAAAAAAAAAATAAATAAAAACGAGACACTCCAATGGCATTCAATGACACCGAAGACAGCACAACAATCATACAAAAGTCATTTGTATCACTGTTTATCAAGCAAATTATTGATCAATTCCTTACTTTGTTCAACTTCCTTTTTTTTTCCAAATGAGTTTGTCAGCGGTTTCTCTACGACTTATCGCGTCGGCATTCGAGCAATATGAAAGATACTTAGTGGATAAAAAAATCCTAGTAAAAGGCACATTTTCTCATTTCAACAATCCAGTTGACATCAAATGCTACACAGGAAATTATTATTTTAGTGATGATTTATCGATGTTGTTATGCCCGTAGTGCTCCCAAATGGCAATCGGTAGACATGTTAAAACTTTTTATTTGTCTGCAACAGGTCAATATGCCTGATGAAATTTCGGTGCGAAGAATTTGGCCATTTTAGTACCAATTTACACTGGAAACTGAAATAAAAATCTCCCTATCGTCAATGTGGCCCACAAAATCATTTATGAATCGCCCGTTTTTATTGCAGTATTTATGTACATCCAACAAATTATTGATCAATTCCTTACTTTGTTCAACTTCGTTTATTTTTCCAGATGAGTTTGTCAGCGGTTTCTCTACGACTTATCGCGTCGGCATTCGAGTGCCTCGCTCCCGACCTGAGGCCAATCTCGACGTCGTTTTCCGCCATGTGTTCCACCTAGAAAGCACGTAAGCTGTAAAGTTCCTGAGACAAAGAGAATAGACAGAGATTGTGGAACTTTTTGTGCAGCATTTTTAGTAATGCAATAAAACTTGTTGTTGGGGTTTTATTACACTAAGTTCTGCCGATTCGGTTTATATTGTTTGCTCAGCAATCCTTTTACCACCGCCTCCTATTTAATGTGACAACTTAATTGTCACGTAGGCTTGACTTTCACTGACAACATGTCACGTCGACACAGTACGAAACCGGGACAACTTGTCACGTGGACACAAGACGATAGTGATATAAAAGTGTGGGGCCAAGCGATACCTAACCTACCCTTTTTACACTATTGTAAAATTACTGATTAAACAAGCGTTATAGATTGGATGTGCAATAATTTCCAACAACAACACTTCCACATATGTAGTACGCACAAATAAATCGACACTAATCAAATACTTTCATATGTATCATCATAATTACGTACGATCAGCAAAACAATGATTAGTTCCTTGTTTCGTTCCAATTCGTTTCTATCGAAGTGTGCAAAAGCAGTTCGTCTTTTGTTTCTCTCCGGCTCACTGCGTCTGTATTTGAGTGCTTCGCAATTGACCTGAAGCTGATCTCTAAGTCGTATTTTGCTGATAGTTTTCACATTGTCCATGAAGGTCTCATAATTAGGAAACCTGCACGACAAAAAATACCTAATGTAACTCTATTCAATGTTTTAGTCATTCAATCGCCCGCAAATGCATCGATGTCGAAAACCAGAAGTTTTCAAGCAACATTAAACAAGCGTAGTGGATAAAAAAAATCCTATTAAAAGGCACAATTTCTCATTTCAACGATCCAGTTGAAATCAAATGCTACACAGGGAATTATTATTTTATTGATGATTTATCGATGATGTTATGCCCGTAGTGCTCCCAAACGGCAATCGGTAGACATGTTAAAACTTTGTATTTGTCTGCAACAGGTCAATATGCCTGATGAAATTTCGGTGCGAAGATTTTGACCATTTTTGTTATAATTTGCAGTGCCAACTTAAATACAAAATTCCCTATCGTCAAGTGTCCCACAAAATCATTTGCGAATCGCCCGTGACCCTTCGGCCTAAAAGGTTGACACCCCTGATATTTCCCAACAACAACACTCCCACATATGTCATACTTATCATTAAAACTACACAAAACAAATACTTTTACTTTTATTGCAGTATTTATGTACATCCAACAAATTATTGATCAATTCCTTACTTTGTTCAACTTCGTTTATTTTTCCAAATGAGTTTGTCAGCGGTTTCTCTACGACTTATCGCGTCGGCATTCGAGTGCCTCGCTCCCGACCTGTGGCTAATCTCGACGTCGTTTTCCGCCATGTGTTCCACCTAGAAAGCACGTAAGCTGTGAAGTTCCTGAGACAAAGAGAATAGACAGAGATTGTGGAACTTTTTGTGCAGCATTTTTAGTAATGCAATAAAACTTGTTGTTGGGGTTTTATTACACTAAGTTCTGCCGATTCGGTTTATATTGTTTGCTCAGCAATCCTTTTACCACGGCCTCCTATTTAATGTGACAACTTAATTGTCACGTAGGCTTAAGTTTCACTGACAACATGTCACGTAGACATAGTACGAAACCGGAACAACTTGTCACGTGGACACAAGACGATAATGATACAAAAGTGTGGGGCCAAGCGATACCTAACCTACCCTTTTTCACTTTTGGAAAGTCACTGATTAAACAAGTGTTAGAGATTGGATGAGCAATAATTCCCAACAACAACACTTCCACATATGTAGTACGCAATAATAAAACAACACCAAACAAATACTTTCATATGTATCACCATAATTACGTACGATCAGCAAATCAATGAATAGTTCCTTATTTCGTTCTACTTCGTTTCTGTTAAAGTGTGCGAAATCAGTTCGTCTTTTGTTTCTCTCCGGCTCACTGTGTCTGTATTTGAGTGCTTCGCAATTGACCTGAAGCTGATCTCTAAGTTGTATTCTGCTGATAGTTTTCACATTGTCCATGAAGGTCTCATAATTAGGAAACCTGCACGACAAAAAATACCTAATGTAACTCTATTCAATGTTTTAGTCATTCATTCGCCCGCAAATGCATCGATGTCGAAAACCAGAAGTTTTTGAGCAACATGAAAGATACGTAGTGAATAAAAAAATTCTAGTAAAAGACACAATTTCTCATTTCAACAATCCAGTTGAAATCAAATGATACACAGGAAATTATTATTTTATTGATGATTTATCGATGTTGTTATGCCCGTAGTGCTCCCAAACGGCAATCGGTGGAAATGTTAAAACTTTGTATTTGTCTGCAACAGGTCAATATGCCTGATGAAATTTCGGTGCGAAGATTTTGACCATTTTAGTACCAATTTACACTGGAAACTTAAATACAAAATTCCCTATCGTCAAGTGTCCCACAAAATCATTTGCGAATCGCCCGTGACCCTTCGGCCTAAAAGGTTGACACCCCTGATATTTCCCAACAACAACACTCCCACATATGTCATACTTATCATTAAAACTACACAAAACAAATACTTTTACTTTTATTGCAGTATTTATGTACATCCAACAAACTATTGATCAATTCCTTACTTTGTTCAACTTCGTTTATTTTTCCAAATGAGTTTGTCAGCGGTTTCTCTACGACTTATCGCGTCGGCATTCGAGTGCCTCGCTCCCGACCTGTGGCTAATCTCGACGTCGTTTTCCGCCATGTGTTCCACCTAGAAAGCACGTAAGCTGTGAAGTTCCTGAGACAAAGAGAATAGACAGAGATTGTGGAACTTTTTGTGCAGCATTTTTAGTAATGCAATAAAACTTGTTGTTGGGGTTTTATTACACTAGGTTCTGCCGATTCGGTTTATAGTGTTTGCTCAGCAATCCTTTTACCACGGCCTCCTATTTAATGTGACAACTTAATTGTCACGTAGGCTTAACTTTTACTGACAACATGTCACGTCGACATAGTACGAAACCAGGACAACTTGTCACGAGGATATAAGATGATAATGATATAAAAGTGTGGTGCTTAGCGATACCCTTTTTACACACTATTGTAATGTCGCTGATTAAACAAGTGGTATCCCCGCTAAAGTTTTGTTCATTCTCCAATATACGATTTACCGCGGATATGATGTGCAATAATTCGCAACGACAACACTTCCACATACGTAGTTCTCACTATCAAAACAACTTCAAACAAATACTTTTTTGTATCACCATACTTACGTACGTCATGGTTTATACACCAAACATATGTTTGTCCATTGACCTTAAACATACACTGTCGTAATATATTGGAAATCTGTGGATCTGGCTTAAGTTAACCCAAACATGCAAAGCAAAATAAGCAGATTCGTAACACCAAGCAGAAGCTAATCCGCTGACTATGTTTTAAACCCAGCAACACACGAAACCTTTAAACCGTGGCCTAAAGAGGCGTTTAAATTTATTGATTTGACCGGGGCATATGGCGTAAATGATAAACCCAGAAATCGCATGGTAACCGTTTTGCCTTAAAATATAAAGTCTATGGCTGGACGATCGAAAGTAGGATGCTAAACAGAATACTCATTTTAACAATAGAATGGAAGAAAACGAGGAGCTTCAGCAAGAATATGTGCGGTGTAAAACGGGCATGTCATCTGCAGAATTTATGTTCATGTTAGCAGATTGTGCACATCATTGGAGTGGTGCGTGTTGATTTGTGACCTCAAATAATAATAGCAAGTCATTTACCATCTGGCTGTTATTGTCTGACTGACTTTTAAAACGGGGTTACTACCGGCCACGACAAAAACGCACGCAAGAGTGGGATGGCGCCAGGGCCGTATTATGACTCTGAGTGTGAAAATATCTGAGTATTTCTAAGCCCGAAGTGCATTGCGAGCAAGATTACAGACAAGTGTTGTTTCTGTGAGCACTTTTGGTAGGCACAAGTACGCGTAAAAACCATCTACGGGCATTTAAGTGCCAACTGTTTCTCAAATCAACTACGAAAGTCAAAATATATCACAAGTAAACATAAAAATGTTTACACATTGTTCTCCAAACAAGTCTTAGAAATAGCCCTGTGTAGGTTATGTAAATTTGATTTCTAAACAGGAATATAGCCGCCAGATCTTTTTTATGTTTTTAACATTTTTATTTCACATGTAGTACTTCAGCCGGTTTAGACGTTTTTGCCTCAAAACAATAAACACCTGCCTCATCTACTTTCACAACGAACCGCTTCTTTGTTGGCTACAAACAAACTTGCCCATCGCGCGCCGGACCGGTAAACCTCCATTGATGATATAGTAGCGCGGTCTCACGGTCGACCACGTGTGTACCATTCCAGCATGACCAACCTCATCATGCGGCTGCATAATCACCACGTCTGCAACTCGATAGTCGAACGAAAGGATGATCGGGTGCTTTTCATCAAAGTCTAGCTTTCCACCGGCCCTCAAAACCCCATCAACATAAATAAGGTTTGGCTTTCCTAAATTCCTCATCTTCTTTGGAAAAACAAACTAATTTGTTTTCGACATTAACGTAAAATTAGGCAGAAAAACAAAAGAGTAAAGATGAAATGAGTAAATATTTATGTAATCTTTTTACTTCTGATCTCAATTGCTCAAAAAATAAAAAAAAAGAATTTGTTTGTTTCTAAAGATAATTGCTGAGATAAAAACAACATGATGTACCCTTCTGGGGCCTACAAAATAGCCGAAGAGACTGTGGAGTCAACACTGATGACACACAACAAATTTTCCCTTTCTTTACCAACCCAACAAATATCGGCTCTATGTTATTTCATGCCGTTTCACTAAATTGTTTCGCCTGTTAACGTACCTGCCTATGTTTCCAAGTTTATTTTAGTTTAACCAAGCCCGCAGGTGGCACTGCCCTTTTTTCCACGCTTTTCAATCCGTTTTCTCTGTGAAGAATAAAACAATAATGTCAGAATTGGCAGCTATTCAAAGACATACAAAAAAGTCAAGTGTTAAATAATAGAAATTTAAACTGAAATCAAATCATTTTCATCAATATTTCTTGCTCCTTAGTTCAACACATGGGGGACGGACAGGAATAAAGAGTAAAATACAATCTTTAAAACTTTCTTTAATCAAACAGAAAATATGTAATTTTTTTGGAAAATTGTTTTTGTAAACTCGTCGATAAAAGTTTATCACGAATCTTTCAATATTTTTTTGGCCAAAACCACTAAGGGTGTTGGCTTAAATTGTTTTGCCTGTTTACGTACTTCCCCATGTTTTCAACGCCAAGTTCAACCAAACCCACAGGTGGCACTGCCCTTTTTTCCACGCTTTTCAATCCGTTTTCTCTGTGAAGCATGAATATAAAAAAGTTATAAGTTGCAGCTAAGTAGAGGTTGTACAAAAAGTTAAATTTTAAAATGGAAGTTAAAACTGAAGAAATCCTATTCATCAATTCATCTAGTCTCTCAGTTTAACACATTAGAGACATAGGAGAGTTGCAGCACAGTAACAAATGTGAATCACATCATTATTGTCGCTAATTAACGACTGTTAAAATTTCAATTTTTTTTAATCACTCTGTTTTTATGGATAGACTATGAGCATGTGTTGTAGGGACTTTCTAAGCAACTTGTCTGATTGTAGTTTAGTTGGATCATTTTTATTAGATTTTTCGATTGAGCAATGTCGCTTAAGTGTCCTGCTCAGGGAAACACATGCGATCAAGACAGGATTAAAACCCACCACAACAAAATACTCGTTACTTTTGTGTCTTGCCCTACTTCTTCCTGATTTCTGGGCGAATGTATTCTCCTCATACAAAACTCTTTTGGGTTAACAACCAAGGCTAAAAGTACTGGCCCCATGGTATTGTCATTTCACCAACACTTTACAGAAATACAAAAAGCAATAAGTTAATACAAACCTGATAACCATGGCTTTACCAACCTTTCCATGATAAGACAAGAGCAGGACACCAAGAAGAATAAAAGCAACACAAAATTTCATCATAATTTTTAAACTTCTTTACCAGCAATATCCTGCACATGACAATAGAAGGTATAACTTGAAAAATAATGTTTTGCTAAACTTTGTGCAAACTAAGTGCAAACTGTATTTACCGACAAAGTTCCGAAAACTGGCAGCAGCGTCAACTTCTCGATTCTTTTAAAGCCGCAAACATGTTTTCTGACCCCCACCATTTTTTTACAAACAACACGGTTTGCAAAAAAGGGAGTGCGTGATTAGCATTTCATCTTTTTTCCTTGAATCAGAATGGCGAATGCGAACATGAAAATTTAACAACAACCATTAGGGGGAAAGCAAAGTGTTTATCAAGCAAAAGTGAATTGACAAATAAGATACAATTATACTTGATCGTACGACTTAATGCCTATTAACACCGGGAAATAACCAAATCCTCAATTTGTTGTTTTCGAATAATGTAAAGCTAAAGGTACTTTATTGAAGCTGTTTTCAAACTTGGTAAAGTATTGGTAGAATTGGTAGAATGTCGTTCTGTATCACCAACAGTGCGCCCACCAACATTCCGCAACCTATTTTTCAACGCCGTTTTGGCGAGTCGTCGCTTCTTAATACGTACTTTATGAAAACATGTAAATAAAAGGCATTTGTGCGTTAATCTTGACTTTGTAGCATGGTATGATAAACCGGGTTATGTCGTAAACAATTTAACAGTTGACTGAAGCTGAACAAAAATTTTGCGTGCTGAGCGCAAACTTAACTTAATTCTTTCTATCGGATGCAAAGAAATTATCAATTTTTCGCAAAAACGACTTGACCGACTTGTCGCGTAATATCAATAAAAGCGAACGCATCAAATATACGCAGACAAAATGTTTATTTACGTGGTCTCACAAAAAGATTGTAGCATTTTCGAATATTCCATCAAGGCGTAGCTGGAGCACGATTAAAATAGTTGCTACAAAATCAAATTCTGAAATGCAACTTTTATGCCAAAGAGTGGTTTCTATTTAAATATGCTGACGTTGCAAAGTGCCTTTTACCCGAACTAGTTTATCTCTGCGCTTAACACGCGATGTTTGTTCAATTCCAGTCAACTGTAAAACCAGTTACCGCAAACGCATTAAGTTCAATCACAAACCTGAACGAGGTCATGTCCAACCTGCCTTCGTTTGCATATAAGTTAATGCCGATTCGGCAGTTACCACGAAACGTCAAATGACGTTAAAAAACTTGTTCTGGATAAGTGTGGTCGACGTTCGGTAACATGTGACATTTACATTGTGGTACAAGTTTTTTACTGTGCTACACCTGTTCGATGTTCAAAATCTCAGAGCTCAGAGGCAACAAAATTTGACTACATTTTGATCACTTTATAGTTTAGAGTCGATGTATTAAATTAACTATCATGTTTCTTAACAAGTTTCGAATCACCTGCGAAAATGCAACGTTTTGCAAGATTTGAAGAGAATGTGGATTAAAAATCGTGGCAAATGAAGCCATCTACAAGCTTGGTTGAACTTGGCAATAAACTATGATATAAGGCAAAAAGCAATCGCCATCTTTCAAAAAGTATAATCACCAATGGGAGGTTTTGGTAACAACAGCTTATATATAGTGATGATATTTTTATTTTAACAAAATTTAGTGGTTCTGTCGACTTTCCAACCCAACAAATATCAGACCATTGTGGTATTTAATGGCGTTTCGCCTTCGATGTATATTGAACACGGCAAGTCGCTAGTCAATGTCAAATTTCCATCAAGTATATAAGAGGTTGACCAAAGATTTTAGCTAACTCCGTGCCATGAATTTAAAATGTGACACGTCAATTTAATAGAAAATTTAACATGTTATTGGAGGTTTTATATTTTAGAATAATCTTAGGATGGGTGGTTTTTCCCTTTATTAATCATACAGGCGCTTTCAAGGACTATTCTCACCAAATTTTGTCTGTATATGGATCGAAGACTTTCTACCATTTAACCAAGTGCTCGCCGCTGAGCGGATAATTTCAATGCTCGAATTTTACTTTGTAAATGTCTAGCTGCATCTAACGAAGGCTTCCATTAAACATTGTAACACCTATTACTTTCCATAAACCACAACCACTACTTTGTTTTCAACTATTGGAGCTTTGTATTTTTCGACTACACAACATGCTAATCACATTTACATTTAGGCAAAATATAGTGAGTATATAGATTAAGACAGAAAAGAGATCTAGATAAAATAAAAGTTACAAAAGATTTTCTTGATCATGCAAAATCCATACAAATTCTCGTGAAATTTTTACTTTGTTTGATTTTCATTTTTGTACAAAATTAGAAAAGAAGAGTAATAAACGATTATCAAACTGTTGATCCCTTGTTGTCATTTATTTCAGGATCTTCACACCGTTTTAACTGTGAAACATGAAAAACAAAAAATTACATTATTGCAGATTTTTTGAAACGTGACTTATTGTGAACTTGAGTTGAAGCATTGTGTGAAAAAGGGTTAGACTTTGCTAAGCGTATAATTGAACTACATGGGTTACAGTTGAAACCAAGGGCCTTAAGATCCAAGGGCTAGAAATTTCAGAACACGGAAATTTTCATGTCATTAACTTAGTTGTCCACTACTGATTTACGAAGTAACCCTTTAAAGCGTTTTGCAAATGCAGCTTCCTGTTAAACGGTTGCTGGGAAAAACACTTCGAAAAACATTCGAATACAAATTAAAAGATTTTTTATACATGTGAAACTTTTCAATATTTTGCCAGAACAAACCACTAAGGGCGTTGCACTAAGTTGTATTGCAGTCTGATGTACTTGCCGCGTTTTAATTGTGACGACCAAACAAGCTTGGAGGTGGTAGATGCCTGAATGCTGCGCGTTTTTTCACGCTTTTCAATTCGTTTTCCCTACAAAGTATAAAAACAAAACTTTAAACTTGAAGCCACTGTACAAAGATGTATATGACATTGTTCTGAACAACTTAAAACACTTTTAGGCCAAAACCGTTTAGGGCGTAACACTACATTTTTTTGCCTGCTGACGTACCTGCCCATGTTTTCAATGCCAAGTTCAACCATGCCCATAGGGGGTGGCGGTACTGCCCTCTTTTTCACACTTGTTAATCCGTTTTCTCTGTGAAGAATAAAACAAGTGATGTTAGAATTTGAAGACATACAAAAAGCTAAGTGTTAAATAATAAAAATTGAAACTGAAATAAAATCATTATTTTATCAATTTTTCTTGTCTCTTAGTTCAACACATGGGGGACGAACAGGAATAAAGAGTAAAATACAATCTTAAAAACATTTTTAATCACACAGAAAATATGTAATTTTTTGGAAAAATTTTCGTCGATAAAAGTTTATCACGAATCTTTCAATATTTTTTGGCCAAAATCACTAAGGGTGTTGCACTAATTTGTTTTGCCTTTTGACGTACCTGCCCATGTTTTCAATGCCAAGTTCAACCAAGCCTATAGGTGGCCCTACTGGCCTCTTTTTCACACTTGTTAATCCGTTTTCTCTGTGAAGCACAAAAACAATGATGTTAGAATTTTCAGCTTTTTAAAGAAATACAAAAGCTAAGTGTTATATAATACAAATTAAAACTGAAATGAAATTATATTCATCAATATTTCTTGCCTCTTAATTCAACACATTGGGGACGGATAGGAATAAAGAGTAAAATACTATCTTCAAAACTTTCTTAGATCACACAGAAAATACGTAATTTTTTTGAAAAATTGCATTTGTAGACTCGTTGATCAAAGGATGTTTCATTAAATTGTTTTGCCTGTTGACGTACTTGCCCATGTTTTCAATGCCAAGTTCAACCAAGCCTCGAGGTGGGAATTCAACAAATGACGGACAAAGGATTGTTGCAACACATTAACAAGTTTGGAGCACATTGATACTGTCGTTATTTACCAACTGGTAATCCAAAAATTACCCGATAAATGTTCTTTAGTTTTATAATCGCTCAGTTTTTGTGGATAGACTAATGACGTGACAAGACAGGATTAGAACCCACAACCTTGCGCGCGGAAGGTCGCGATAACCACTCGGCCAACTTGGCAAAGGGAAGGTTGAGAATATAGAAATGCTGTCAGCTTATGGAAAATCTAATTCGTTTGAAAACGCTGACACAGTTAACATCAACAAATAGTCGCGTTCAACTTTATCCTACTTTGTGCCCATGCAGTGCTGGAATAAAGAAGTTAGCTGAGTTGCCACCCCGCGACTTCACGTCAACTGAAAGGCAGTCCCACAGGGGCAAAATAATACATTTTGTTGGGACAATCTATAATCAATTTGGCGCACATCAACGTATTTTGTTATGTTTAACGTGGATTTATCTACTAAACTATAAGTAAAAATGAGCCATCTTTTGCCCAACAAATGTTGTTGTTTAGTCAAAAACCACTTCAACGCTTTTGATGAATTTGGATGAGTCCTCAGAGCGAAAATACTCGTTACTTTTGTTCCTTGTCCTACTACTTCCTGATTTCTGGGCGAATGTATTTCCCTCATACAAAACTCTTTTGGCTTAAGAACAAGGGTTAAAATACTGGCCCCATGGTATTATCATTTCACCAACATTTTACAAAATTACAAAAACCAGTAAGTTAATATAAACCTGATAACCATGGCTTTGCCAACCTTTCCATGATAGGACAAGAGCAGGACACCAAGAAGAATGAAGGCAACACAAAAATTCATCATTAATTTTTAAACTTTTTTACCAGCAATATCCTGCACATGACAATAGAAGGTATAACATGAAAAATAATGTTTTGCTAAACTTTGTGCAAACTGTATTTACCGCCAAAATTCC